>PVKV010003613.1:0-141414 GCA_004027835.1 Alouatta palliata | reverse complement strand
CCTTCCTTCCTTTATTGCTGTGTTGTTTTTTGTGCATGTGATTTTCTCTAACGGTGTGTTATAATTCCTTGCTTCATATTTTTTGTGTATCTGTTATAGCTTTTTAACTTCTATTTACTGTGAGGCTTTAAAATGATAATGTATTGTAACTGATTATTTTGTAAAGTTATGACATTACTTTGATTTCAGAAACACACATAGAAACTATCAACAAAGCAAAGAGAAAAGTAATCAAAATTTTGTATTTTAACTACACCCTCCCTATTTATTGCCTCTCCGTTTTTTCTATTTATAACTTATTATACTGCCTATATCTTAAAAAGTTACTATTTTGCATTTTTTTTTTTCTTAAGACAATCTCATTCTGCTGCCTAGGCTGGAGTGCAGTGGTACAATCTTAGCTCACTGCAACCTTCACCTCCCAGGTTTTAGGAATCCTCACATCTCAGCCTCCTGAGTAGCTAGGACTACAGGTGCAAGAAATGATTCTCAGCTAATGATTTGTATTTTTAGTAGAGACAGGGTTTTGACATGTTGCCTGGGCTGGTCGTGAACTCCTGGGCTCAAATGATCCACTCACCTGGGCCTCCCATAGTCACGGGAGATTTACAGGTGTGAACCATCACACCTGGCCATGTTCTCTTTTAGACTCCCTGTTCAGATATAAATAGTTCACACACCACAATTGCAATGTCATAACGTCCAGTTTGTTGTCTGTATATTTACTGTTACCGGTGAGCTGCACCTTCAGATGATTTTTTTTTTAATGGCTCCTTGATATCCTTTTCCTTCAGACTGAAAAATTCTCTATAGCATTTCTTGTAGGACATGGTCTGGTGTTTACATTTCTTAGATTTTGTTTCTCTGGGAAAGTATTTTTCCTTCATGTTTCGAGGGTATTTTTGCCTGATATACTATTCTAAGATAGATTTTTTTTTCCTTCAGCACGTTAAATATATCATGGGCATGTACCATCTCGCCCAGCTAATTTTTGTATTTTTAGTAGAGACAGGGTTTTACCATGTTGGCCAGGATGGTCTCAATCTCTTGACCTCATGATCCACCCACCTCAGTGTCACAAAGTGCTGGGATTACAAGCATGAGCCACCACACCTGGTTTATTGTATGTTATTTGTTATTATATGTTATTTGTTTCTGGTCTTTTTCCACTTAAGTAATCTTTTTATTTTATCTTAGGGAGTTTATTAAATCTCTTGAGGTATTCTTTTAAAATTTTTTTATTGCCATAGGTCACTGGGGAACAGGTGGTATTTGGTAACATAAGTAAGTAAATAACTATTAAAGAGTAGTTACTTGTGAAATTTTGGTGCACCTATCACCTGAGCAGTATACACTGCACCCAATTTTTAGTATTTTATCACTCATCCCATTCCCCCCTTTCCTTTTGAGTCCCCAAAGTCCATTATGTCATTCTTATGTCTTTGCATCCTCATAGCTTAGCTCCCACTTATGATTGAGAACATAAAATGTTTGATTTTCCATTCCTGAGTTGTTTTACTTAATATGATAGTCTCAAATCTCATTCAGGTCACCGTGATTGCCATTAATTTATTTCTTTTTATAACTATTATTCCATTATATATATATATATATACACACACACACACAAGATGTGTTCCATCATACATCATACATACGTATATAGCAAAAATTGTTATATATATATAATAATTTCTTTATTCATTCCTTGATTGATAGGCATTTGAGTTGGTTCCACATTTTTGCAATTGCAAATTGTGCTGCTATAACGTGTGTGAAAATATCCTTTTTGTATTTGACTTTTTTAATTTTAGGTAGATACCTAGTAGTGAGATTGCTGAATCAAATGGTAGTTACACTTTTAGAACTTTAAAAAAATATCCACACTATTTTTATAGCAGTTGTACTGGTTTATATTCCAACCAGCAGTGTGAAAGTCTTTCCTCTTCACCACATCCATTTATTTTGTTTTTTGTTGCTTGTGCTTGAGATCTTAGTCATACATTATTCACCCAGATGAATGTTCATAAGATTTTTTTCCTAGGTTTTATTCTAGTCTTTTTGAAAATAAGATCATACAATTAAATTTTTATTACATCTTGAGTTAACTTTTGTATGTGCTGAGACAGTTATTCAGTTTCATTCTTCTGCATATGACAATTCAATTTTCCCAGAATCTTTTATTTTTTATGTGGTTGTCCTTTCTTCAGTGATTGTTCTTGGTGAATTTATCAAAGATTGACTGACTTTAAATGTGTGGCTTTATTTCTGGGTTTCATATTCTATTCATTTTATATGTGTTTATTTTTGTACTGGGACCATACCGTTTTGGTTATATAGCTTTGCAGTAAAATTTGATTTCAGGTAATCTGATACCTCCAGCTTTATTCATTTTGGTTGCGATGCATTGACTATAAAGACTCTTAGGTTTTATAAAAATTTTTAAATGATACTTTTTAATTTTCTAAAAAATAATATTGGCATTTTGATAGAGATTATATTAAATTTGTAGATTGCTCTAGGCAGTGTGATTATTTTAATTATATTGATTATTCCAACTCATGAGCATGAGACATTGTTCCATTTGTTTTTGTTATCTACTATGTATCTTTTTTTAGTTTTTTATAGTTTTTTATTATAGATAGCTTTTATATTCTTGTTTAAATACATTCTTAGGATTGTTTTTTGGCTATTATAAATCGGATTGCCTTCCTGATTTTATCAGCTAATCACTATTGATTTATAGAGATGCTGTTGATTTTTTTATGTCAGTTTGGTATCCTGAGATGTTATTGGTTATTGAATTCATTTATAGAATACAGGCATGTTTCATTTCTCAGTTTTGTTTTTCTAGGTATAACATCACATCTTCAGCAAACAGTTATAATTCAGTTCCCTCTTTTTCAATTTTTTTTCCTCTTGCCTGATTGCTCTATGAAATATACTACCATATTAAATAGAAGTGGTAAAAGTTGACATCTTTGTTTTGTTATTAAAGGGAATGTTTTCAAATTTTTCTCAATAAGTATGATATTGAGGTGTCACTTTGTCATATTCGATCTCTATTATATTGAGTCACTTTTCTTCTCTGTCTAGAATACTGCATTTTATCAAATATATATATATATCCATTTTGATGATTTTTATTGTGTTTATGTGATGTATCACAGGTATTGATTTACATATATTGAACTATTCTTGCATACCATATGATTATGCTATACTATCTTTTTTATGTGCCATTAGATTCAGTTTGATAATATATTGCTAATATGTTGAGAGTTCTTTCTCTTTCTCCTTGAAAAATACTGATCTACTGTTTTTCCTTTTCTGTATTTTTTTTTTTTTTGTCTGATTTTGGTATCAAGATGACACTGGTCTTGTAGAATGAATTACCAATTATTCCCTATTTCTTGATTTTTTGGAATAGTTTCAGAAGGACTGGTAAAAGTTCTTTGTATAATTGGTAAAATTTGGCTATGAATCCATTTTATCCTGAGCTTTTATTTATTCAAATACTTTTTTTATTACTGATTCAATCTGTATTCAATATTGGTCTTTTCAGATTTTCTGTCTTTTCTTGCTTTAAACTTGGAAGGTTGAATGTTTCTAGGAATTTATCTGTTTCTGCTAGATTCTCTAGTTCATGTGTCTATAACTGTTCAGATTCTGATAAACTTCTGTATTTCTGTAGCATCAAATGTAATATCACCTTTTTTATTTCTAATTTCATTTATTTGGAGCATTTATCTTATTTTTTAAGTTAGTCTACCCAATCTATCTTTTTTGAAGAAAGACCATTTTTTTTCATTGAATCCATTAACGGGTGTTTTTTGGTTTGTCTTTTCTCTATTTCATCCAGTTATTTAAGGTCTGACCTCTGTTGTTTCTTTTCTTCTGCTTTTCTAGTTCTTTGAGATGTGACATTTGGCTGTTAATTTGTAATCTCTGGTTTTTGGATGTAGGTTTTTAAGGCTACAAATTTTGCTTTTAGCACTGCTTTTGCTGTATTCCACATGTTTTGGTATGCTATTTTGTTGTTATTGTTGTTGCATTGTATTAAATATATGGATTTATTTCTTCATTAATCAGGCATTTCTCCCGATGTTATCCCTCCCCATCCTCCCTGCCCCCTCACGGTCCCTCCCCTTCCCTCCAAGCCCCCACCTAGCCCAGTGAGCGTTGTTCCCTTCCCTGTGCTGATTGTCACCTGCCTATGAGTGAAAACATGTGGTGTTTGGTTTTCTGTTCTTGTGTCAGTTTGCTGAGAATGATGGTTTCTAGATTCATCTATGTCTGTATAAAGGACACAAACTCGTTTTTTATGGCTGCACAGTATTACATGGTGTACATGTGCCACAATTTCTTTGTCCAGTCTATCATTGACGGGCATTTGGCTTGGTTCCAGGTCTTTACTATTGTAAACAGTGCCGCAATGAACATATATGTGCATGTATCTTTATTATAGAATGATTTATAATCCTTTAGGTATATACCTGATAAGGGGATGGCTGGGTCAAATGGAATTTCTATTTCTAGATCCTTGAGGAATCGCCACACTGTCTTCCATAATGGTTGAACTAATTTACACTCCTACCAACAGTGTAAAAGTGTTCCTTTTTCCCCACATCCTCTCCAGCACCTGTTGTCTCCAGATTTTTTAATGATCACCATTCTAATTGGAGTGAGACAGTATGTTAATGTGGTTTTGATTTGCCTTTCTCTAGTGACCAGTGATGATGAGCATTTTTTCATGTTTGTTGGTCATTGAATGTTCTCTTTTGAAAAGTGTCTCTTCATCTCTTTTGCCCATTTTTGAATGATCTGTTTGTTTTTTTTTCTTGTAAATCTGTTTTAGTTCTTTGTAGACTGTGGATATTAGCCCTTTGTCAGATGGGTAGATTGCAAAAATTGTTTCCCATTCTGTTGGTTGCCAGGTCACTCAAATGATTTTTTTTTTTTTTTTTTTTTTTTTTTTTCTGAGCAGGAGCTCTTAAGTTTAATTAGATCTCATGTGTCTATTTTGGCTTTTATTGCCATTGTTTTTGGTATTTTTGTCATGAAGTCCTTCCCTATGCCTGTATCCTGAATGGTGTTGCCTAGATT
Organism: Alouatta palliata; assembly: GCA_004027835.1. Classification (NCBI taxonomy): domain Eukaryota; kingdom Metazoa; phylum Chordata; class Mammalia; order Primates; family Atelidae; genus Alouatta; species Alouatta palliata. The sequence continues at coordinate 136,308 of PVKV010003613.1, read as the reverse complement.
TTCATCCAGGGTTTTTATGGTGTCAGTTCCTATGTTTTAATCTTTACTCCATCTGGAGTTAATTTTAGTGTAAGGTGTAAGGAAGGGGGTGCAGTTTCATTTTCCTCCATATAGCTAGCCAGTTTTCCCAACACCATTTATCAAACAAGGAATCCTTTCTCCATTGCTTGTTTTTGTCCTGTTTGTCAAAGATCGGATGGTTGTAGATATGTGGTGGTGGTGCTTCCAAGGCCTCTGTTCTGTTCCATTGGTCTATATCTCTGTTTTGGTACCAGTATCATGTTGTTTTGATTACTGAAGCCTTGTAGTATAGTCTGAAGTCAGGTAGCATGATGCTTCCAGCTTTTTTTTTTTTTTTTTGCTTAGGATTGCCTTGGCTACACAGGCTCTCCTTGGATTCCACATGAAGTTTAAAGTGCTTTTTCCAGTTCTGTGAAGAAAGCCAATAGTAGCTTGATGGGGATAGCACTGAATCTATAAATTACTTTGGGCAGTATAGCCATTTTCACAATATTGATTCTTCCTAACCATGAGCATGGAACGTTTCTTCATCTGTTTGTGTCCTCTCTTATTTCCTTGAGCAGTGGTTTGTAGTTGTAATCCTAGGTATTTTATTTTCTTTGTAGCAATTATAAATGAGAGTTTGTTCATGATTTGACTCCCTATTTGTATGTTGTTGGTATATAGGAATGTTTATGATTTCTGTACATTGATTTTGTATCCTGAGACTTTGCAGAAGTTGCTAATCAGCTTAAGGAGACTTTGGACTGAGACAGTGGGGTCTTCTAAATATACAATCATGTCATCTGCATGTGGTTTGTGTCTTTGGTTCTGTTTATGTGGTAGATTACATTTATAGATTTTGCTATGGAAACTTGTGCGTGCTTAGCGAAGTTCTTGTGCTGTGTTGTTTAGCTCCATTAAGTCATTTATGTTCTTCTCTAAGTTGGTTACTCTAATTAGCATTTTGTCCATATCAAATTTCTTAGTTTCTTTGCATTGGCTTAGAACATGGTGTTTTAACTCAGAGAAGTTTGTTATTACCTACCTTCTGTAGCCTGGTTTTGTCAATTTATCAAACTTATTCTCTGTCTTGTTCTGTTCCCTTGGTGATGAGGAGTTGTGATGTCTGGGAGGAGAAGAGGCATTCTGGTCTTCGATGATTTCATGATTTCATCCTTTTTGTGCTGATTTCTTCTCATTTTCTTGGATTTATCTCCCTGTGATCTTTGAAGTTGGTGATTTTGGGGGGAATCTCTGAGTGGATGTCCTTTCTGTTGAGGTTGGAGCTATATCTCCTGTATGAAGTTTTTTTTTTTTTTGTTTTTTTGTTTTTGTTTTTTTTGGCCTGTGGAGGCACTGTTGGGCTGCCTCGGATTCAGTCAGGCTGCTGGGTGGTCTTCCCTTGGAGTTTGTTTACACAGGTGAGACTAGCCCCGCCTTCCCAATGCTGGGCATCTTTCCTTCCCTGAGCTCAATATTCCCAGTCGTGGTCACACTGGTGTATTCGCTGGGAAACTCTCTAGCATGCAGGCTTCAGTTTGTTTGGTTTTGTGGGAATGGGACCTGCCAGGCCATATGGCATGTTTCCCTGCTTTCAACTCTGCCTCTATCTGTGGGACGGGTAGTTCTGTCCCACTGGGGTTAGTCCAAAAATTCTGCCCAGGTTCATGCCAACTACTTGCAGTGCCATGTGGGCCAGAGCTGTCATTCAGATTTATGTTGACAACCCGCGGTGCCCCTCAGTCTGATGGGGCACTCATAGACTGTGTGTTGCAGGAGGGATGAGGGAAGTGCAGGATCCAAATTGGAGTGCAGAGGCGGTGAAGTCCCCGATCCTCCAAGCCAGCTGCACTTTCTGGGTGGGGCACACCCTGGCCTGTCTCAGTCCTGGGCTGCTTTTGCCCTTCTGCTTGCCTTCCCTGGGCTATTTTCACTGTCCTACCACTCCCGCCAAAACAAACCTGGCAACTTGCTTGGAATCGTGAAGTCCTCTAGCCCTCTGTGTCTCACTTGCTGGGAGCTTCACTCCGAGTTGTCTCCCCTCAGCCATCCTGGCATTTCTGAGACTATTAGTTCTTAGCTAAAATGTCTTTAAGAAATTCCACTTAAGAAATTCTGGAGTCATCATTAATCAGAAGACATGGAGTATACCACTAAGGCTGAAAGTTAATGGAAAGTCACAAAAGTCCACCCTGAAAGAATATTAATTTTAAAAAACAGACTATTTCTCATTATTTTACTTCTCGTACCTGTACCAAACTGAGTTTCTATCTGGGTGGAGAAGCTTTGAAAAACATCCAGAATCAATGTTTTGCATTTAACTAGAACATGACTTTTTTAGTAACTAAAGCATTAAATTTTTAAATTAAAAATATAGAAAAATTAATTGAAATATAAAACACTTCTTATATTTGAACTCTGGAAGCCATCAGATCTGATGAGAGTTTTTCAAAGGTTAATTTAGAATGTGTCAATAAGCATCATGGAAGGCAACAACAGGGGAAAAAGCCATTTCCTATGTGTATCATAAATATAGACAATTTTAAATTAAACTGATTACTAATGAGAATAATTTGTACTAGGTATGATGGATGGCTTTCACTTATATTGAACATGATGATCAGTTAAAATTATGTCTGTTTTTTAAAATTAATGTTTATTTGTCTCTCTTTTCTCGTTATTTCCAGTTTGAGGCAGAATTGTGATGAGTGAATTAAAGGAAGAACTTATATTGTAAGATATATTTTATCTCCTGGTTGCCAGAGTCCTGTTTCTGGAATCTGTCCAAATATAACTGTAGGCATATAGATTATTTGGAATTTCCTATGGCAAACTATGCTTTTCACATATTCAGGACATGGCTTTTGTTCTTTCAGGGTGAACTTTGGAATATCCTTAGAGTTTCAGTTACTTTGCATGTGCTGTATCTGAGTTTATTATTTTTAATACTTAATATTGCACTTCTACATGTGGAAATTTTGTTTTAAAAATAAAAAATGAAAAATAACAATTACCCTTCCTGAAATAATGACTCATATACAATTAGGTGATTATCACATTATTCCTATCATTTCAAGGCAGGTTTCAGGATAAATGACTGACTTACCTATATAAATTTATGCTTTCATAGAATATATTTTCTTTCAATATTAGTAGAAAAAAGTTAACAGGAAGCTGGCATATTCATTAGGTAAAATAAATGAAACAAACTGCATTAATACAAAATGGAAAAGTATTCTCTTACATGTATATTTGGAACATAGAGGTTATGATAATATAAGGTAAATGATGTGAATTATCTCACAGAGGTTAAGTTTAAGTGATTATATTAAAGTCAGTATATAGAATATAACTATAACTTGCTCTAATGCTATTGTCAAGGTCATATACACTATATAATCCAAAGAAGGAAAAATAGTATTAATAATAAAAATAAATTAATAGAAAGGACATATAATTAATCTAAAAATAAAATTTATAAAATGAAGATGCAATTTAAATATTAGTTCAGGAAACAGGATGAGAGATTCAAACTGAAAAAATAATGGCTGAGACCAAATCAGTTAGGAAAGTAATGTAACATTACAAAGTGTCCCTGACAGCAGCAGTGCTAAATACTTGCAGACTATATGGATGTTGACTGCTTTAGAAATTTGGCCAAAGTGATCATAAGAACCCGAGGCAAAATAATAATGGAAGTGGCATCCAAGTTGCTCAGACGGTCGCAGATTTGACTGAACCTATAAATCATAGTCAATCTAAAAGTGTGAAGGGAAAAAAATGCGTAAGAATAAAGTGAAGATGGGATGTGGTAAGCATAGAAATAAGTTGTGCTGCTGAAAATAATAGTTTGTTTTCAGAAAAACAAAGGTGTACAAGAATATTGAAGTAGAAAGGATCTATAATTAAGAGATCATTTGACATAAAATTATATATTTGTTAAGACATATTCAATTTTTGATAAACAGGTAACTGTAAAAATGAAATAGTAAAAACATTATCTAGGTATACTTAATATACTTTTCAAAGTATTGAAACAATAACATGGAGTCGTTTAAAGAAACAACTGAATTAAGACTCAGAACTAAACCTTTTGACAGTGGAAAATAAGATAAATTATAATGCTTCTTTCCATAAAAATATAGAGGAGGAACATGGTTCTAAGTTTACTTTTACAATACACTTAACATTTGTTGTAATAAAGAAGCATGACTCTAAACATTTAGCTACAAAACAATAAATATTATATATAATATAAACCAGCATACTAGTATTTAATATCTATGTATGTGTATATGTGTTTGTGTGTGTGTGTGTGTTTGTGTGTGTGAATGATAGAAGCTTTTATCTTGTCTTTCAATGAAGATGTAGTTAAAAGAGATTCTCTGTCATTGGCCTTTCTGGAACAGCTGTGCCCAGAGAATGTAGAAATAGCTGTGGGGATAGTCAATCTGTATGCTAACCCAAGCTCAGACACTAATTCACACTGACCTTGTACAGGTTACTTAACTCTTCTTAAGCTTTCTCATCTCAAGCAATAAAGACTTTATCTAGAGGTGGGTTTTGGATATTGATTAGCTAATGTTCTGAAAGTTCTGTGCAGATGGAAGAAACAGGACATAAAGGATAAATGTAAGTCTTAAAGATAAGGAGGCTTCAGTTAAGGCTTTCAGTGATCATATACACGTTCATTTCACTCTTAAAAATAAGTAAATTGGGCTGGGCACAGTAGCTCACACCTGTAATCCCATCCCTTTTGGAAGGCCTAAATAGGTGGATCGCCTGAGGTTGGGAGTTTGAAACCAGTCTGACCAACATGGAGAAACCTCGTCTCCATTAATTCCATCAATGACACATTCAACTCATAGTATGATAAAGTACTTAGATAACTCTTTATCTCATGAAGAAATTAGATCAATAGTTAATAATCTTCTAAAAACAAAATAGTAGGCATAGATGATCTCATCAGTGAATTCTACCAAATATGCCAGGGAAAAAATGATACCATTCTCAGCAATCTGTCAAAAAGAAAAAGCAATAGCAACAGTGACAACTTCCTAGCTCCCTCTGTAAACTCAGGATTGCTTTAATATCAAAATAAATTTTTAAAAATTTATTAAAAAAACAAACAGCGATGTCTCTTATGAATATGCATGCAAATGATCTCAATATGTTAGCAATGTAAACCCAACAATGTATTAAAATATATATCACCATTAAATGACATATATTTGAAATATATTGTTTGGTACAATATTTGAAACCCAATCACTGTGTCCCACTTATTGACAGACTAAATAAGACAATCTGTACCATTCTATCCATTAATGCAGAGAAAATATTTTTAAAAGACCTAATAACTGTGCATAATAGAAAAATAGAAAACTAGGAATAGGGAGGACCTTACCCAACTTATTAACAATGATCTATCTCAAACTTAGAGCTCATACACTTCATAGTGAAAGGCTGGATGTGTTCTCCAAAGACCAGAACAAGACAAGGATGTTCTCTATGCTGTTAATACTGTTGTTAAACTTGTACCAGCAGACTTAGGTGTCTGGGGAAAAAATATAAGACAAAAAATAAAATGTACATAAATTGAAAAGGTAGAAATAAAACACTCTGTTCACACTGTTAGAGTGGCTAAAATCTAAAACACAATCCCTAACACTGGCAAGGATGTGAAGCAACAAATACTATCTATCATTCATCATTGATGGGAAGGCAAAATGATATAGATGATTTGGAAAACAGTTTGACATTTTATTAAAAACTAAACATTTTCTTACGATACAATTACTAGTCATGTTCTTTGGTATTTGCTCAAATGAGTTGAAAATTTGTCCCACGAACACCTGCACAAGTGTATTTCTATCAGCTTTATTCATAATTGCAAAAACTTGGTAGCAACCAAGATATCCTTCAGTAAGTAAAATGATACATAAACTGTGATACAGCCATACACTGAAATATTATTCAGTGCTAAAAAGAAATGTTATCAAATGCACATTAGTCAGCGTAAAAAGTCAATATAGAAGGTCAAATATTGTATGGTTGCAACTGTATGACATTATGAAGAAAAGGAAAAGAACTCTGGAGACAGTAAAAAGATTAGTGGTTGTCAGGGTAAGGGGTGAGGAAAAGATAAATAGGAGAAGCACAGATGATTTTTAGGGCCGTTTACCCACTCAGCATGATGCTGTCATGGTGTGCATGTGTCATTATACATTTGTAAAATACAAAAAATGTACAACAGCAAAACTTTAATGTAAATTACATAATTATGTAAATTATGGACTTTAGGTAATAATAATGTTTATCAATTACACCAACTGTATCAACCTGGTGTAGGATGTTGATAACGAGGGAGACTATATGTGTGGAGATAAGGGATTTATGAGAATTCTACTTTCTGCTCAAATTTACTATGAACCTAAAACTGATTTTAAAAATAGTTTATTTAAATCTTTTTAAACTCCCCTATTCACAGATGGGATGATTGTCTATGCAGAAAATCCCAAATAATTTAGAAAGGCACCCTTTTGGAAATAATAAGAAAGCATAGTATGACAGAGAGGAACAACATCAGTATACAAACTGCAATTTGAAATTTTAAAACGACACTTTTCAATTGCATTTAACAAAAAGAAACAGGTATGAATTTACCAAAAATAAGTACAGAATCTATATAGAAACTACTATGAATGCCTATGAAAGAAATAAAAAATTATTGAAATGAGAGTTATGTTATCCTGATGAATTATGTCTCAATATTGTAACAGTATTTTTTCCAAATTTTGACTTCTAATTGAACGTTTTTCAATAAAAATCCCAAAATACAGGTATAGATATTGACGAATTGATTCTAAAGTTTCTATGGATAATCAAAAGATGTAGAATAATCAACATAATTCTCGTGTATATAGAAAGAAGACTGAAATTACTCCATTTCAATATTTCATATAAATTGACAGTTTTAAGACAGCACGGTGTTCACAAAATAGTAAATATATAGATTAATCAGTTAAACATTATTGAGTTGAGGTATCTTACACAAAAGTTAACACAAGTTTGATTCAGAGCCAAAAACAAAATGAAAACCATAATACGTTTTACAAAAAGGAGGAGAAAATCCATGTGACCTGTGGTTGAGTAAGTAATTTTTAACATATTACTAACAGCGTGGATTAAAAAATGATAGTCTATACTTTTCTAAAATTTAAAAATTAAAGTATGTAAAAGATATGGTTCACCGGGCATGGTGGCTCAGGCCTATAATCTTAGCACTTTGGGAGGCCAAGGTGGGTGGATCACCTGAGGTCAGAAGTTCAAGGTCAGCCTGGCCAACATGGTGAAACCCTGTCTCTACTAAAAATACAAAAATTAGTCGGCCATACTGTCATGTGCCTGTAATCTCCGCTACTCAGGAGAATTGCTGGAACTCAGGAGGCAGAAGTTTCTGTGAGCAGAGATTGTGCCATTGCACCCCAGCCTGACAATAGCAAGACTCCATCTCAATAAATAAATAAATAAATAAATAAATAAATAAGTAAATAAAGCAGTCAAGAGAATAAAACAACAAACCGCAGACTAGAAGAAAATATTTTAAAAATACATATCTGCTAAATCACTTGCATTCAAAGTCCCAGAATATTCCTACCTTAACAGTAAGAAAACAAATTAATTAAAAATTTAGGGAAAGATCTGAAGGGATGCCTTACAAAAGAAAATATGCAATTGTAAAGAAGCATATGAAAAAGTTCTTGACATCATTTGTCCTTAGAGAATTACAAATTAAAACAAACAACAAGACATTGCTTGACACATATTAGAGGAGTTAAAATCCAAAATAGTGATAATACCAGTTCCTGGCAAGGATTCAGAGCAACAGAAACTCTCTCCTTCATTGCTGGCAATAGTATGGTCCTTTGCAAACCAGTTTATGATTCAGCAACTGAACTCTTGGGTATTTAATCAACTGAGTTTACAATTTATGTTTATATAAAATCTGTGACTCGGATATTTAGATATATTTTACATAAATATCATTTAGATATATTTTACATAAATATCCTATTATAGAAGAAGCCAAGATATCCTTCAATGAAGTCCAATGTAAAACCAAATGTTGGTATGTCTATGCAACAGTAATAATAATTATTATTACTATTTAGTAATAATAATAAAAAATAGCTGTCAAGATCTACAAAAATATAATTCAATTTGCATATTGCTAAGTAAAAAAAAAACAGTATGAGAAGGGTGCATACTGTAGTATTCTATTTATATGACATTTTGGAAAAGGAAGAACAATAGAGGGGATGAACAAATCAGTGATTGGCAGAGTTAAATGGTGGTGGAGTGTTGAATAGGTAAAACCCAGGGAATTTTTTAGAGTAGTGTAACTATTGTGTGTGAGACTGTAATGGTGAATAGATAATACTTCATTTGTGAAAACTCATAGAGCTTTATAACATAAAGAGTGAAATTAAAAAAAAGAAAACACAGGAGACTGGGATGTGCCAGATGGAATTTAGAATGTTAAACAAACAAACAAAAAACAAATAACTGTATTATAAATAAAGAAAAAAATCTCACTGAGGTGATACTGTGTTGGCTTAACTAACATTGGAAATGGTGCAATGAATGAAAAGTCTGAATAAAATGTCCTTAATCACAGTACTCTAGTTGATAGTGTTTTCCAGGAAAATACTGGTTAAAAACATTGGAACCATTATAGGTGTATAGTGAAATGGAACAATCAAGTAAATTGATAAATTGATGGTAGATATTCGGATACATGTTTCTCACTATTGTAGAAGTTTACAGATAATCAGAAAGCTGGAATTATCCATGTGTTATATTATATTTAGATACATCAGTAAGAACCTACGTTAAACTTAATATAGATATGGATGAGTACATATAGAAATATTTACATGTATGCATATATACATGAGTTAGTATAAACACATATATTACTTTCTTCTGTTAGCAAGAAGAGGGGCTAGAAGAATAATATTTCTGTAGCAACATGTACCCCTAACATGTAAATTGTTATTTCTAAGACTGTTTTCCAATAAAATGAACCAGGGCTCTTTAGAGAAAGCTAATTTTAGGACTGGGGCACAGAATATACACAAATAAGGTTAAAGCATCTTGTAGCTCCAGAAAATAAGAAAGTCCTTTAAAAAATTATAATAATACAATATGTCAAAAGAGACACAAAAGCTAATGGAAAGAGTTTCAGGTACTAAAATGGAAAATTTTGAACATCAAAATATAGTATTAAATTATATCCCAAAGCATATAATGTCCATGATTCCATACTAAAATAAATAAATAATTAAATAAAATAATAAATAAATGGGCAAGAACAGAAAAACCCCCCATTTAGGATTTCAATTACCTTATGCAGATACTTTACCCTCAAAGAAATGGAGCATAACTCTCCACTAATTAAGTGTGGCCTCCACAGTGTGTCTTGCCTCAAATGAATGCAGGATGGAATGAGAGAAAAAATATTTTTATAATGAAAAACCTGACAAACTCTACCTCAGCCAGGTGATCAAGGTTAAAATAAAAAGTCATGTCATGTTGACAGACAATGCTCTTGGTGTGATATGATAGTAATGACACTTTGCTTCTGTGGTCTTTTGTTCTAAAACCTTGTGACAGTTAATTTTATATACACACTTGACTGGGTACTAGTGTGTCCAGATACTTGTTCAAAATTACTCTGTGAGGGTGTTTCTGAATGAGATTAACATTTAAGTCGGTAGACTGGTTAAAACAAACAGCATTGTCCTTCGGAAGCCAGTTTGGCAGCTCTTTGCCAAGGCAGTTATACCATATGATTCAGCATTTAATCATCGGAGTTGAAAATTTATGTTTATATAAAAATCCATAAAACAAAAATTTCCATCCTTTTCCATAATGGCGGCAAGCTTCACCCAATCAGTTGAGGACCTGAATCAAATGGAAGTTTAACTCTTTATCAAGTAATATAATTTTTCCCCCACTGACCTTTGAACAGGCACATAAGCTTTTCCTATTTCCATAGCAGCTTTCGGCTTTGAAATTAACTGGGACACAAGCTTAGCAGAGTTTGGACTTAGCGGTCTCGGTAATTGCACGAGTCAATTTTATATAATAAATCTAAACACATACACACACACACACAGGTATACATATAATATTGGTTCTATTTCTCTGGAAAACCACACTCATAGTCTAAATACGAACAAAAAAAATTAGGAAAATCAAATTAGACAAATATTGTACAAAACACCTAACTAATATCACTCCAAAATCAAGGTCATCAAACATAAGGAGAGTCTAAGAAGCCAGAACAGTGAGAGGGATCTGCCGCAGACATCATGACTAAATACATTTATCCTGATACCCTGAATGACAGCCTAGAAGAGGAAATGAGTATTAGGGAAAAACTGAGGAACTCTGAATAACATACAGAATTTACTTAATGATAATGCATATTGATTTGTTAGTGTGGGTTGATATGTTAACTCTCTGTACTAGTCAATTTTCCTGTAAATTTAAAACTACTCAAAAACATCATTTTTTTTTAAAGGTAAAATGTTTTCTTTGAGAAGAACAGTATGTTTTTTTTTTTTTTTGTGATTTCCCTAAAACTGAATGATTTGTCCACCTGTAATTGTTACATTATAAAGAACAGTTATTTTAACTTAACATTAGTTAGATAAAATTGTTCTATGAAAAATATTCACCCTGTAATTCATAGAAAACATCATTTCAATTATTTGCAACATGTTTATACTAACATTAAATACATCTTGATTTTAAACTGACTAATGTTCAAACCATGGACAATTGTGCATGGTACTAATAAAGATGAAATTATTAACTAATTAACATGGAAACTCGAACTCAAATTCTAACTCAGGAATATTCCAAATAATATGGAAGAATGCCAAGCAATTCCAGTGATATTTTACTTTAATAAGCCTGGTAATCATATTGAAACATAATACTTGGTGATTTTTATAGTCTGAACTCTTACGTACTGTAACAATTATTTTCTTACAGTGAAACGCATTAAATTATAGAAAATTGTTTGAGACTAATTGGCTTTTTTCTGATCTCTAAATTCTTTGGTTATGAGTTAAGCTTTAGGAGCAAAGTATAGAATCTGCCTATTGATGATCACTTAATTTTGCATCAAGGTTAGTCTGAGTAAGAATTAAAATGTGAAAGGTGGCAATTTATCATAGAAATAAAACTGAACTTTATTCTAGTCCCTCATCTTCTAACTTTTAATTTAAATACTAGCTTTCACAATTGAATTTCCAGTGATCTCTTACTAATTCAAGAGAAAAACAAGCAATTTATTTTTAGAAATTTTAGAATTGCATATGGGAGAAAATTAATACCATTTGTAATACTATCAATCCCAGATAAAGATCTTTTTCCTTGGGCCATACATATCTCCATCACATATAAATTTTAAAATAAACACAATAGTATTTATAAAATATTCCAGGGACTAGGCCTGGAACAGTGGCTCACCTCTATAATCCCAGCAATTTGGGAGACCTAGGTGGGCAAATCACCTGAGGTTAAGAGTTTGAAACCAGCCTGGCCAACATGGTGAAATCCTGTCTCTACTAAAAATACAAAAATTAGCCAAGCTTGGTGGTGGGTGCCTGTAATCCCAGCTACTCGGGAGGTGGAGGCATGAGAATCACTAGAACCTGGAGGCAGAGGTTGCAGAGAACCTAAATCGTGCCACTGAGCTTCAGTCTGGGTGACAGAGTGAGAATCTGTCTCAAAAAAATAAAAATAAAAAAAGATACGTGGACTAGATAAGACTTTGAAATTTTGTTAATAGATAGTTTAAATATTATTTAACTTGTTTTAAAGCAAATAAAATGATAGAAAGCCCACAAACCATTCTCTTGTCCTAGTCTGTCCATAATACAAAATATGTTGAATAAACAACAAAATATGTTATTTCTCCAAACTATAAAACAGTCTCAGTTTCAGATATACATGAATAAAATATATGATTTATCAAATCAGAAGATTTTAAAAAGAAATACATAACAAACAAGAATGGTTTATTTCAAACGTGGCAAGGATATTTCAACAATTAAAGTATTCCAGTGATTTGCTACACAGAGTTCCTTCAATAATGTTAAACAATGAGCCATACACTAATTCATATGGCTTAAGAAGAGAAGTTCCAGGCAACCATACAATACAATGTTTGATACAATTCCATGTTTGATAAGTTGGAGGATCTAATGCAAAAGGATCTCTTGCTCTCTCTAATTGTTTAAAGTGGAACCCCTACATTCATTCACAAGCTAGTGTTCTTGAAACAATATTAAATGAGACAGGGAATTTGTGAGAAAGCTTATATTGTTTAGAGTTTTGTTTTTGACTGCTTTACAGAATATTCAGGTACTGCATGAAGAAATGTAGAATTGCACAAATTTTTGAAACTCCTAATAAGAGAATAAATCCAATTAATAGAAAACCAATGGAGGAAGAATCAGCATGACATTTAAGAATTAAGACTAGAGAGCACTTTGAAAAGTTGCTTATTGAACAAAGTACAATACAGATGGGAAAGAACATAATCAACATGTGACTTTCTTGCAGCTAAAAGAATGCAGAATGTTCAGTGACCAGATGCAAGATAATTTTTCTTTATTAACGTGACAATTTTTCTCTGTAGCTTTGAATCTTAATTATGGGAGAAAGTAATGCAGAGAAAAGGCTACATGGACCAAATGTAACAGCTTGAATGTCAGTAAACTGAATAGCAAGAAAATGACTAAGTAGATTTAACCTTCTTTATCTTTCAACAAGAAAGACTAGTAAAATATAACATTAAAAAATCAAGCAACTAGATAATGAAGTTAAAATAGCAGAATAACAAAAAATATAAAAACTAAAAACCATATGCATAAATCTAATAGATGATAAATAGGTGCCAGTCCAGGACAGAAAGCCTAAAGTTACTGGCCGAACATTTTATAACAAGGTGGGAAGAAACTGAATTGAATATTTAATCACTGAAGACAGGGAGCTGGAAGTGACATCATCTAAATAAATTTGGAACAAACAAGGGGCTACATGGTCCATGAATAAAAGAAAAAAAAAAAAACCTGAACAGGGTATCAGCAGAAAATTTTACCAGTGCTTCCAGCTCTGATTAGGGGGAAAAAATGTACAAAACTCCCCCTAATAATGCACAATACACATTTACAGATAATTTTCTAATCAACAAAAATTGCTACAAAACTGATGTTTCTAGGCATAGATAACCAGAAAAATGCATGACAAGTCAGTCCAATCTAAAACAAATACTAAATATTTCCAGTAAAAGGACAATGATTCCTGACAGAAATATGAAAAAAGAAATGAAATAAATAGTACAGGACAGTGTATGTATGTGAAGAAATTTTATTTTTGAAAGTATAAAAATAAATGCAATGACTTGAAATGTATGGAAACTAAAATCACAGAGCAAAATCAAAGTGAAATAAAGAATGATATATCTGGTGAAGTGGTCTTGATTTTATCAGTATCAGAAAAACTGTAAAATTACTAATTGTTTTTAGACTTTAAGAAGTCAAGTACTGGTAGTGTGTGGTGGCTCATGCCTGTAATTTCAGTACTTTGGGAGGCCAAGGTGGGAGGATTGCTTGAGCCCAGGGGTTCAAGACCATCCTGGAAAACAACGTTGGACCCTATCTCTATGAAAAGTTTTTAAAAAACTAAAAATAGCCTGGCGTGGTTGCATGTATCTGTGAACCTAGTTATGCAGAAGGCTGAGGTGGGATCATCACTTGATCTCAGAAGGACAAGCCTGCAGTGAGCCATGTATGTACCACTACCTGTCAGCCTGGATGACAGAGCAAGACCCTTTCACCCCACCCCCGGAAAAAAGTCAGAAACTAATTATATAGTATCTAAAATAACTAATAAAATATTAATAACATTATATACAACTCACAATTTAATAGAGACAAATGGATTTAAAATATATGTTTATCCTCCCAACTCCCCTATGTACCTCTGGTAGAATTTGGCTGTGAATCTGTCTGTTCCTGGGTTTTTTTGGTTGGTAGGCTATTACTGCCTCAATTTAGGAACTTACTGGTCTATTCAGAGATTTGACTTATTCCTGGTTTAGTCTTGGGAGGGTGCATGTGTCCAGTAGCTACTCTTTGCCAGGCCCTATGATAGATACTTTCCCACATATTTTCATAGTAAATAGTGCAATATGATAAATGCAAAGAACAAACAGTGCAATCTCAGCTTCTTTATGAAATTCTGTTTCATTGCATTCCCAAAGGGAAAAATATACTAAACATGTGTTACATCTGTCGAGGTGACTCATGACTGTATTTCTGACATTTTGTGAGGCCGAGGCAGGCAGATCCCTTGAGGTCAGGAGTTTTCGACCTGCCTGGCCAACAAGGTGAAACCCCATCTCTACTAAAAATACAAAAATTAGCTGGGAATTGTGGCAAGTGCTTGTAATCTCACCTACTTGGGAGGCTGAGGCAGGAGAATTGTATGAACCTCGGAGGCAGAGGTTGCAGTGAGCTATCACGCCACTGCACTCCAGACTGGGTGACAGAGTGAGACTGTCTCAAAAAAAGAAAAAAGTGGTTCATTTCTGCAGTTACATTTTTACTTTAGTCGCAAAGTATTTGAAGTCCTCATGTTGACGTTCCTACTTGATTTTTGTCAAGCCTTAATATAATTATTAGTAATGAGAAGTGAAACAGTAAGCTTTTGTTAACCTGGATATCAGTTCACTGAACTGTAAAATGTGTTAAAATAATATGTTTTTGTGAGGATAGTATCTATATTTCGGAAACATGCTTTGGAAATCTCTTGTCATAATAACACATGTATATATGATTTGATTTTTCTGTCTAAAAATTACTTTTGATAAATCATTTTATCATTATATAACTTAAATATGTTTTAGAGGGAGGTGGTCATCTGAAATACATAGCAAGTCTACAGTTTGATAAACATGACAGTTCTTTAGATATTTATCATCCTTTAATTTCTGAGGAAGTCATAGGACTCTATGCATTGGCCCTTTTTCATATACTAAATAAAATATTTTAAAAATAATTTCAATTTTGAATTCATTTTAAAAATCTGTTTCCAGATTTAAATTTTATATTTTTATGTGGTAATATTGTGCTTGTAGTAAAGTAAAAATATATTACAGCATATAAAACTGTCTGGAAATAATAACAGCATGTGAAATGAATTGCAAGTAAATGTAAACTAGTAGATATTTTAGAAGTTATAGATTCTTTCCTTGTAGGAAAACTCTCAATTTTTTAAAATTTATTGAGTTTTTTGCTCAGTTATTTTTAATGTAAATATTCATGCCATTCTGCCAAGTATAAAACAGAACAATATAACTGTTTTAATAGTTATTTCAATATTTATTATTTTTGTATGAATTTAAATTTTATAAGTAATCATTCAACATTTAATAAAGGTTTTGATCAGATTTATTTTTCTAGCTACTATTCTTGTGTAATTCACTGAAAACAAAAAAATGTATGAGTGTTAAAATTGTTTAAAGAGATTCAATCTGAACTTTCATTTATCTTTTTATAATACTTTCATATTTAAAATGATAAAAATATTTAAAAACTGTAACTATGCATTCTAACATTTACAGAGTGTTATTCAAGTACTAACACCTTTTTAAAAGTATATTAAATTATAAAGTAAAAATGACAATTTTTCTGGTTTTACTACTGGTTAGATGATTTTTTTACTTAATTTCAGTTTTTACCTTCATGATATTAACAATATCATCTTGATCTAGTTTAGATATTTGTCCCCATTCAAATCTCATGTTGAATTATAGTCCCCAGTGCTGGAGTGGGGCCTGGTGGGAGGTGTTTGGATTATACAGATGGATCCCTCAGGGCTTGGTGCTGTCTTTGCGATACTGAGTGACTTATCACAGGAACAAGATTGTTTAAAAGTCTGTGGCACCTCCTTCCAACCCTCTCACTTGCTGGCCTTCATTCTCCCTATGTGATGTGCCTATTCCCCTTCTCCTTCCACAATGATTGAAAACTATCCTATTCCCCTTCTCCTTCCACAATGATTGAAAACTATCTGAGGCCTTCCCAGAAGCAGATGACACTATGCTTCCTGCACAGCCTGTAGAACCCTAAGCCAATTACACCTCTTTCCTTAAAAATTTCCCAATCTGGAGTACTACTTTATATCAACGCAAGAATGGCTTAATACAATCTATTTCAGTCCTTATCATCAAACTCTTGGGACACAGCTGCTTTAATAGTACATTAGCTTTCATAACAGTGTATTTAGTTAAAAGTGGCTTCAAATAAATAGTAAGTATGTCATCCAAAACTTGTGCATTAGAAACAAAAGTGTGTGTGTGTGTGTGTGTGTGTGTGTGTGTGTGTGTATGTGTGTCCTTACTTAGCTTCTTGGTTATCAGGAGGCTGGAGATTGCAAATAAAAAAATAACTCTGCCCTGTGATGTGAATTTTTAGTATATAATTTTCTCATAGGTAAGGCAATTACAAATAGTAATAAAATATGCCAAACTGTGTTTTTAATATGAACCAATGCTAACTACAAAATTTTTTTACAGTTTTTTCTCATGAATTTGATCTTGTAAGAGACATCTCTATAATTTCACAAACAGTGCTGTGTAATATTTATGTCAAGTTGCTAGTTACTAGAAGCTAGTAACAGTCACTCTAGTGTTACTAGTTCTTGTACTTTAAATAATAATATTAATCTACCAAGGGTGTAAAACTGTGAATGCTGATATTAATTCTTAGAGAAGGCAATGGATAGGAGACGGGAAATAAGAGTAGTCAATCAGCTGTATTGTCTTGGCAACATTCCTATTTTCTGTAGCTTACAATATTTTCTCATATGAATCAAAGCAAATTCCACTACTTGGATGTTTGCAGTTCCACTTTTCATGTGAGTTACAGAGCTGCTAGAGCTTGCACAGAATTAAATGTCAGATGAAATCAACACAAGTGTTTAATGGTATGAAATAAACCTAACCAGGGTTTAGGGGATTCTTGGTATTAGCAATTGAGTTTCTATGAGTAAGTACAAGGTAAAATTTAAATGCATACTTTTACTCTATAAGAAAATTCTGGGTTTTAAAACATAATAGTTTTGCTATTATTTATTGAGTAATCCTGTAAGATATGAAAACGGTTTCTATCTTTTATATATATATATATCTCATTCTAAATTTTCTTAATTTCAAGGAACAGCATTTGATTATGAATTTCCGGTTAATTTTGTTTGGGGATGTTAAGAATATTATGATTCTAAATCAATGTTTACTGTTATAACGATTCAGAAATAAAAAGTAGTAGATAACATGCATAAACAGTTAACATTTTTAATTAAAATTTAAATGATACAGATTGAGTTAGTCCACAAAACATTATTACATAATTTTTCACGTGGGATAATGTTTATAGTCTGCAGCTTTTGCAGGCCCATGATGCAAGCTGCTGGTAGATCTACCATTCTGGGGTCTACAGGACAGTAGCTCTCTTCTCATAGCTCCACTACCCAGTACCCCAGTAAGAATTCTGTGTGAAGGCTTCAGTTCCATATTTCCATTTCACACTGCCCTAGCAGAGGTTCTGTATAAGGTTCTCTCTGTTCCTGCAGCACACTTCTGCCTGAACATTCACACATTTCATTACATCCTCTGAAATTGAGGCAGAGGCTCTGAAATCTCAATTCTTGACTTCTGTGCACCCACAGGCTCAACACCATGTAGAAGCTACTAAAGCTTGGTGCTGGCACCCTCTGAAACAATGGCTTGAGCTGTACTTTGGCCTCTTTTAGCCATGGCTGGAATAACTGGGACACAGGGCACCAAGTCCCAAGGCTGCACACAGCAGGGGTGCCCCGGACCTGGCCCAGAAAACCATTTTTTCCTCCTAGGTATCTGGGCCTGTGATGGGAGAGGCTGCCATGGTCTTTGACATACTCGAGACATTTTCCCCATTGCCTTGTCAATTAGCATTTGGTTCCTTGTTACTTATGCAAATTTTTGCAAGGAACTTGAATTTCTCTCTAGAATATGGATTTTTCTTTTCTACTGCATCATCAGGCTGCAAATTTTTCAGACATTTTTGCATTGCTTCCTCTTGAACACTTTGCCATTTAGAAATTTCTTCTGCCACATATGCTAAATCATCTCTTTCAAGATCAACGTTCCACAGATCTCTAGGGCAGGGGCTAAATGCCACCAGTTTCTTTGCATAGCAAGAGTGACCTTTACTCCAGTTCCCAACAAGTTCCTCATCTCCATCTGAGACCACATCAGCCTGGACTTTATTGTCCATATCACTATCAGCA
This sequence comes from Alouatta palliata, assembly GCA_004027835.1. Taxonomy (NCBI): domain Eukaryota; kingdom Metazoa; phylum Chordata; class Mammalia; order Primates; family Atelidae; genus Alouatta; species Alouatta palliata. Next base: position 117,891 of record PVKV010003613.1, on the reverse strand, counting down.
TTTCTGCCAAAGCCATTCAGCAAGTCTCTAGGGAGTTCCACACTCTCCTGCAACTTCCTGTCTTCTTCTGAGCCCTCCAAACAGTTCTAACCTCTGCATGTGACCCAGTTCCAAAGTCACTTCCACATTTTCACACATCTTTACAGGAGTGTCTCACTCTCTGTGGTACAATTTTACTGTATTTGTCCGTTCTCATGCTGCTAATAAAGATATACCCAAGACTGGGTAATTTATAAAGGAAAGAGGTTTAATTGACTCACAGTTCATTATGGCTGGAGAGGCCTCAGGAAATTTACAATCATGCAGAAGGGGAAGCAAACATATTTCTTCACATGGCAGCAGCAAGAAGTGCAGAATAAATGAGGGAAGAAGTCTCTTACAAAACCTTAGATATTGTACAAACTCACTATCATGAGTTGAGCATGAAGGTAACTGCCTCCATGATTCAATTACCTCCCACCAGGTCCCTCCCATGACAGATGGGGATTGTGGGAACTACAGTTCAAGATGAAATTTGGGTGAGGACACAGCCAAACCATATAGTTGAGAGAGAAATATTGAGTATACATGGACACAAAGAAGGGAACAACAGATAGTGGAGCCGACTTGAAGGTAGAGTGGAAGGAGGTAGAAGATGGTAGAGGATGGAAAAACTACCTATTAGATACTATTATTATTACCTGAGTGACAAAAAAAATCTGTATACCTATCCCTAATGACATTCAATTTACCTGTGTAACAAATTCGACATGTACTCCTAGACCTAAAAAGTTTTGTTAAAGAAAAATAATATAGCAAAGAGCCTTTTAATGAAAGAAAAATAAAGAATGTGCTAACTTGAAGCACATCTCCAGCCCATAAACTTGATTGTGGCTGAATCTTCTAGATTAACTCTGTAAAATATATAAATATACACCAGATGAAAATGGTTTCTATCTTGAAAAAAAAATACAACTAATTGAAAATTAAAATAAAATTAAATCAATTTTATTATACAAAATGGTATCATATGAGAAAAATTCTTAGAAATAAAAGAAGACATTTAAAGACATATTTATTGGCCGATCTTTAGCAAAATAATTTGACAACATTGAGAAATGATTAGAGAAATCTAGGAACTATCTATTAGATACCAATGTAGTTTTTACCAATGTCATCAAACAGGATTATATAGTTGGACAGAAATAGTACAATAGCCATCTTTCTCTGTGCAGCACACTCTAAGTTGACTGCCCGTAACTGCCTCTTCCTGGTGTTCACATCTGTTTAATCCCTTCCTCTTGAGTGTGGGCAGGACAAGTCATCTTAATATAACCAATAACATATGATAAGATGATGGGGTTTTGAAGGTGTAATTAAGGTTTTGTGTTAATCAAAAGGGAAGTAATCTTGGTAGGGTCTAACTTAATTGAAAATTCTCAAAGGAGGAACTAAACACTTCTTGAGAAGACAGTTTCCCTTTTTTGCTCTGATGAATTAAAATGCCATGTTGATAAGAAAGCCCTGGAAATGGCCACATGGCACATGAAATATCCAGGAGTCTCTGGAGCTCCATGAGCTCCCAGTGACAACTGGTGATATTGAAGTAACAGTTCTCTCACTTATTTTTATTTATTTATTTATTGAGATGGAGTCTCACTCTGTTACCCAGGCTGGAGTGCAGTAGCGCAGTCTTGGCTCACTGCAACTTCTGCCTCCCTGGTTCAAGCAATTCTCCTGCCTCAGCCTCCTGAGTAGCTGGGACTACAGGCACGTACCACCAACCTGACTAATTATAGTATTATTAGTAGACATGAGGATTCATCATGTTGGCCAGACTGGTCTTGAACTACTGATATCAGGTGATCCACCCACCTCAGCTTCCCAAAGTGCTTGGATTACAGGCATGAGCCAATGTACCTGGCCCAGTTCTTACACTTCTATAGTAGATAAATCCTTCTAACAAGCTGAGAAAGTTTGAAAGCAGATTTTCTCATTTTGTGCTTCTGGTAATACTGCTGATGAGACTACCCTTGATTGCAGAATTTTAAGACCCTGAACTGAGGACCCTAGACTGATGCATTGAAGCTGTGAGATAATAAATTATGTTGTTTTAAGCTGCTAAACTTGTCATAATTTGTTATGTAGCAGAAAAAACTAATATGCTTCCTAATATACTTTTAAAGTCAGATAATGAGCAACAGCATTCTCTGTGGCATGTTAAACTTAGATAATATATATGTGTGTGTGTATATATATATATGTGTGTGTGTGTGTGTGTGTGTGTGTGTGTATATATATATATATATATATATATTTAAACTAGAAGACTTAAATAAAGGGCAAAATATAAGAAAGTTTGCTCAACACTCCTAATTTATATATGATTAAAAATCAAAATCAAACCCAATTTATCTTCATTCAAATAAAAATAAAATTCAAAATACGTTAACTTTTTCTGTTTGGTTAACTACCCTACACCCAGATGCTAGCATAGTGTCTGTGTCACAGTAGAATTGTATTTCTCTACTGCCTTTGACAGTGTTAGTGAAATTGTGAGATTACTTTAGGTCAGTAAAATGGAAGCACAAGCAAAATGTTTGTCTCTCCCAAGCTTTGAGAGCCATTATATGTGTTACCAAATTCCCTTTTTCTTCTTTGGAAATTATAGATACAAATGTCAAAGCAGAAGCTCTCTTGTTAACTCACTTACCAACTAAGATGAGCAGAGCCTTCATTACAGGGAGTATTACTGAGAATAAAACATTCACTATATTAAGCCATGAAGGTTTGGGTTTATTGGTTACTGCAGCAAGAATGATATAAAAGAAAAAGGGGTGGGATATTCTTGAAGTAGATGCTACTGTGGCAAAATGAAAACACAAGAAAACTGTGTTGTTTTAAGAGCCAATTAATTTAAGAGGTTGGAAGATATTAGTACTAGAGTCTATAGGGAGAACAATATATAATGACAAAACATTTGGCAAAACTGTCCCTATGATAAAGTAGGATGCAGTGATATACAATTGAATTTTTATTATATGGTTAGATACCAGAAAAATATCATCTTAGCATGGGCATATGGGTATCAATGGTTTCAACAGATTAGGTAATATTTTTATAAGATAGTTGTGGGAAAATTTAACATAGTAAATTTGAAGCAGCATGAAAAAGAAACAGAGAGGCTAGAAATTCAGGGACTTGCCCAGTTGGAAAAGACAAATTTTTCTCAACTTCCAAAGGCAAAAAAATAAGCTGAGTAAGACTTTGAGCTATAGAGGTCAATGATAACTTACAAATGTATGAAAGATCAAAACATTGAAATACATTTTTGGGATTGTATGAGTAAAGTAGTACCATTCAATCCATTCAATTAGACCAAATAACTCAAGCCAAGAGTACAACTCTCTTGCAAAACCTAGTAAGTCCACTTTAGTCACATTAAGTAAAGAGAAAGAAAGAAAGAGATCAAGGTTTGGGGCCAAAATTAAATACAGCAAATAAAAGAATTATTATGTCTAGAAAGGAACTGTGTGGTACAATGTCTGGTTATAGCAGTTTACCACATACAATTTAAGAGAATTACTATGTCTAGAAAGGAACTGTGTGGTACAATGTGTGGTTATAGCAGTTTAACACTTACAATTAACTTGATTGAAATAGATCAGAAACTTATTGATTTAAGGCTACTTTAATCATCACATGCACCACAATCCTGTACTGAATGACAATAAAAATATCCTAGTGCTCACATACATTAAGATATAGGAGGAGCACTGAAAAAGCTGCTCAGGTACAAGGCATGTTTTCAGATACCAGCTTCAACTGTGGGCAAGGATCATAGTCAAAAGGAAGATTCATTCGGATGATGAAGCCAGTGATCATGGAGATAAATGAGCAAAATTGCTCAGGAAAAGCTTTGCCATCCTGTGATTGCAATAGCCTATCAGTAAATGCAAAAAATGAGATTTGACAATTATTAATTAAATTTTGAATAAGTTAGGCTTCATTCTTACAATTTTTACTTTGTGACTGTTTACATTTTTAGTTTTATTTTTAATTCATTGAAAAATGTACAGAATCTTATATTGAAATTTGTAAAACTTTTAAGATTTTTACTTTAGCTTTTGCATTTTTAAAAAAATATATTGTTAATAAGAGCCTTATGCATAATTTTTGGTAGTTTCATCTTTTTTCATTGCATACTATGTATTTCACTTTTCAATTCATATTTTATATTTTCTTTTTGCTTTATTTATTTTTCAAATATCTTTTTGAACATGACAGGAATAGTTCAGTTACAATGGGTATGTGTTGAATTGATCACAAAGTAGAAGGTGACAAAAACAGAATTTAATAGTTATTTTATTTTCTAAACCATGAGAAGTAAAGCTATTAACAGGAATAATTTAGTGTGTGTGTGTGTGTATATATATATATATATATATATATATATATATATATACACACACACACACACACATTCGTATTTGGTATATGTATATACACATCTATTTGGCATATAAAGATACATAAAATGATAGATATACACATATCTATCATCTACCTATTAATAATATGTATTTCTTTGTTTTGTACTTCTTGTTAGGTTTGCTCTCTAGAGTTAAAACTCATCACAAATTTCTTCTTTCTTGCATTCAGCATCTTCAGTGATGGTAAATTGCCTTGAATAATCCACTCATTTCACATCTTTTAAAAATATTTTCTCATCTTCTTCATATGTCTGATTATTATTTTTACAAATATGTTTATTTTAGAAAAAGAACATCTAGATTGATGTGTACTGGTGATGACTTCTATGGCATCCTTTAAGAATTATGTCACTGTTTAGTATTCTGAAATACACAAATACATTTTCCATTTCAATTAGCCCTTGTGTAAACTGAAGAAAATAAGGAAAAATATTGTTTATATCTTTCCGAATCTCTTTGTTTGAAAATAAATTGAACATGCGTAACATAAAACAATTACAAACTGTGACTTAGCTTGTTAATTACAGATGACAAAGTGAACAAAACTTTTTTTAGTAAACATCTACTGTACTAATATTCCACTCTTGTTCTTAAGTCAGGATATTCTCATTTTCCTGGCATTTTTATTTCAAATGATTGAAATTCGCAACAGAAAGTTAAGTGCATATCCTGGACCATATTCTAACATTATTTTGTGTTCTCAGAAAGGAAAAGTGACACAATAACTCTAAAGGATGTTATTTAAATGAGAAGGATGTTCAATGCAGATGTAGCAATTCCAGTCTTACAGGTTCTTGTCCCAACACTCTTCTTCTGAAGTAAGTGCTTTTTTCTCACTTGCTTAATCACTCTTAGTACCTGTCCAGTCATGATGACCTAAAGTTTTCTCTATTGGCTTTATGTTACTTAGAGAAATGAAGTTAATACTTATTGCTGAAGTTATATACAGCTTGTAAAGTAGCCTTTATTTTAGCATATTAACATTTTTTTCTATAATTAGAATGAAAAAATGCCTGATGATTTAGTATATTTTACCTATCTAATCATTCAAGTGCAAGTGAGAGTTTATTAAAAAAAAAAAAAAAAAAACACTTTCCTATCTACCCCGTTTAATCAATCCCAAACTAGTGAACTATCAAGGGTTTTTGTCTAATGGAAATATTTAAGGTGTGTATTGGTTGATCGGAATGTTTGACATGAAATTTTTGATTTATTTGGAAAACTTCCAACAGATGTTTGATTTCTTGAATCAGTAGCTTGACTATAAAGTTTTTAAATGGCATAATCTATTTTACATTGCTTTCCATACAAAGTGAAGCCTGAGTATGTAACCCATGGTTAGCTGTTACGTGTATTGGTCACTGAAGGAGGTTCTAAATTTCCTGTATTTGATCCCTCTAACGTTCGTCAAGGCTGCCCAATCTTCCAAACTCAGTGAGGTGTTACAGTTGTTTATGTACAGTCAGAACATTAATTTCCAGAGTCAATAGGAAAGAAAATGCCCATTGATTCCAGATATTCCGAAAATACTAATTCATTTTCTTTTCCTTCCAAAGTTCTTTAATGGCATTCAAATGTTTGCTGTAGTTAAATTTCTTCTCTTTGTCTCTGCTGCCCTCATTGATGGACTTCCACGCCATAGCTCTCAGTTCATTTTTAAACCAGTCCCTGGCAACTGATTACCAGCTACTCTGTGTGGAAATAACTAGCATAAAATTTAAATATCTTCCATTCTTGCCTTATTACCCAACTTGCCTTGTTTCTAATTTTTCTGTTCTGAACTTTTATTGTTTTCATGGTTCAGTTTAGAAAGCCTGCTCATTTATTCCTCCAGGTTTTCTCCTTTTGCCTGCTTTGAATCACAGCTATTCTGCATGGATTGGTTTTGTCCTCCATCTGTTCCCATCTGCTTCATGTCTTTCAGAAAGTCCTCAAAATTCTAGTTCATTGAAAACACAGTATTCTATGTCCAAATAATGCTAAGATTGTTTATAAAATTATTTTCAAGTATCTTTTGAGAGAAAGAAGGAAATATACATGCTAAGTCATCTACTTTTAAATAATTGAATGTACCCATAATGCCCCTGCCTCTGTCTCTATCTGGCTTATTATCTCTTCTGTTTTATCTCTGATAAGCATTTTGCTTCATAGCGTTTTGCATACCAAATAATAGTGAGAAATATCAAATACTCACATTCGTAATTGTCTTTGATGGAAAAGTCTCCATCATTCTAATACTAGAAGATATTCTGTCAAAAGGCAAGATATTTTTTCTTTTAACATTGGTCAGATATATTCAAAGCCTATCGTGTGTGTGTGTGTGTGTGTGTGTGTGTGTGTGTGTGTGTGACCAAAGAAGTTCTTGTAATCAGAGAAGCAGATAGAGCTGACTGGGTCCCAAGATAGGATATTCTTTCTAGTCTATCTGAGTCTAATCTAGCGTTTAATTAATGTAAACTTTCAACCTATCAATAGGATGTGAACTCTAACATGTTTACTTTGTGTACAAGTTAGTATTTCAAAGACACTGTTATCAACTTACCTTCCTCAACACCATTAACAGTTTGATAATTATTAGTTACTTCTTTGTCATTTTATTTCTCCTGTCATTCCTGTAAGCATGATTTTAGAATAAATGTTCATTTTTGCATTTGAATTTATGAAGGTGACAAAAGTTTGATATATAGCCAATGTTTCACATTATTCATGCACAATATTTCAAAATCTACTTAACTACTAGCAGTAAAATTTGACAAAATGTTTCCCTACTTTATTTAAACATTTCATTAGGCTAAATAAATCTTCTATGTAGAAACATATGAAGATAATATGTTTAAAAGAATTGTCTTTTTTGTCTATTTAATTCAGTTGAAGACTTTTCCACTGTGAGAGCTAAGGTGGAGTAATGTTGCAAATGAACACAAGTAGCAGAATTTCTTATAAGATGTCAGAATATTGAAACTTCTGTAAATGCTTAGACAGATTCAAATTTTCTAGGCCAAACCAAATTTTGTTCTAATTTTAAAATAATTTCTAATTTTCAAAATAGACAATACTGAATATTATGCCTTTCACACAAATTTAACTTTCACATGAATTGCATTTTTTTTTCTATTTTAGGTTCATAGGTATGTTCAATTTGACAAAGGCTTTGTCAACTGCAATTACTTTCTTATTTATGTTTATTTATTTATTTATTTATTTGAGATGGAGTTGTGCTCTGACGCCCAAACTTGAGTGTAGTGATGCAATCTCTGCTCACTGCAACCTCCACCTCCTGGGTTCAAGTGATTCTCCTGCTTCAGCCTCCTGACTAGCTGGGATTACGTGCACCTGCCACCACTCCCGGCTAATTTTTGCATTTTTAGTAGAGACAAGATTTCACCATGTTGGCGAGGCTAGTCTTGAACTTCTGATCTCAGTAATCCTCCCACCTTGGCCTCCCAAAGAGCTGGGAGTGCAGGCATGAGCCACTGCGCCAGGCAGTCAGCTGCTATTATTTTAATGAGTATTGAGAGATCATGTTGGATGACAATTTGAAAATAAAGAACAACCTTCAATGTATATTAAACTATTTATTTTATGAAACTGCTACTTTACATTCATATAATCATTCTACCATCTTACATAGTAGTTTCACCATGTAATAGTTGAGATATTGAAATTTGCCAAATACCTGATTACATATTTAATGATTCATTATAACACTTTTGGTTAAATGTATGCTGGATTACATGTGAGAAATTCTCCCTAAATATTTTGCCGTACCACCCAAATATATTATTTGTAAATCCATTTAGAGAATATCACCCATATTTTTATGCATCAATGGCCAAGAGCAGGAGCTTTATTTTTAGTATATGATCCTTACATTTTTTGATCTATAAAGTTGAAAAATTACTTAAAGTTTCTGATCTCAGAGGTTTCTCAAAAAAATAGAAATCAGAAATGTGTATTTTTCAAATGAATGTAAATATTTATGAGTTGATTTTAATTAAAATTCAAGAGTGGAGACTGGCATTATCATATGGGCTCAATAATTCATTTTCTACTGTTCTATCTGCCTATAGTACTACCTTTCAAGCTTCTTATCTAGCTAACAAGATTTTTAAAAATTATCTTACATTGTGGTATCAAACAAGCCAGTTGCATCAAATAACAAAATTTCATTTCACACTTACATAAATTTCATGGTGGATGGGGCAACTCTCTGTAGAAGTTGTCCTCTATGTTGGCTTATTATTCAAAGCTGCTTTGATGGAGTGCTGCTATATAAATGCTGAATTGTAGGATTGTAGTTGCATGGCAAAAATGATCTTAACTACTTGTACATACAAGAGGCATTCATACTTGTGATCAAAGTTAATTAGTTAATGAAGACATCTGGTTACATCTAACTTCAAGGTACCTGGAAATTTATTTTAGTTCTCTGATATCCCCATATAGGAAAGAAAACTAGAAATATTGAAGAGCAGTAATAACATGTACCATCTACCTATTAATCATCTACCCTTTTACTTAGAAATGGAGAGCACCATAAATACTGAATCTTCAATACTCATTTTGAGAGGAGAAAACTAAAATCTGGAGAGAGAAAATTATTTTCTTAGAGTAATAAAATATACAAGTGATAGAGCTAAGACTCATAAGTAAATGTTCTGATCCTTAGTTGTCAATAAATTTTCATTACTAAAATATATAATTAAAATAATTTCAATTGAATACTATAAAATTAAAATGCAGTGGGTACATAGAAATAATAGAGCTTTAAGATGATTAAAACTATATGAATGTGTTGGGAATAGGTATGGAGAAATAGAGATGGCCTCTAGAAAAATGCAAATCTTGACTGAAATGTCTAACTGAATAAATTGAAGTTGTAGCAACCATTATGAAAAATACCGACAGTTGTCAGCAGCTTTCCGCCACATCCCCCTTGGACAGTTTTACTGACAAATGTCTCCACTGATGCACCACTCTGTGAGCCTCTTCCTTAAGCACAAGAAAGAGCAGATTTTCTACAAATTTCAAAGGGAGGTTTTTCAGCACGATTCATTGAGAGAACCGCAAAAACCTCTCTACCATTCAGTGAGTTACAAATCTCTTCAACGAGGTCCAGCTCTCAGCCCAGGATGTCTCTCCCATGAATGCCTTATCTTAGCTGTAGGGGTAGTGACTGCTCTTTACATCTGCTATTTTCATGTTTTGAGAGCTCTCTTAACTTCTTACTAGGCAATTCCTTATAGCTTTAATCTCTTTTTCTTTGATATCAATTATTTATATTAAACTTTTTCGGTTCAAATTATTGTGCAATTTCACTTTCATGATTGGACTCTGAGTGACACATATTAAAACCTAAATGAAATACGCAGCTTTATTTAGGCCAGATGCTCACAAATTTCAAAAATGCTTGTTTGTTTAATAGGAACTTATCATTATTTTACTTATTAGTAAAACCCTTGTGCAGTGCGATGTAGTTCCAAATAAGTGCTCAGTAAACATTACTTACATTTGAATAAAGAACTAATCTGAATCTGAATTAAATTACAGTCATGTGATCTATAACAACATGCCAGTCAAAACCAACTTCATAAATGGTGGTCCCATATGATTATAATGGAGGTGAAAATTTTCTATTGTGTAATAATATCATGGCCATTGTAACACTGTATTTTAGTTCATCACTCATGTGCTTGCAGTGATGCTGGTGTAAAAAACATATTGTGTTGCCAGTCATATAAAAGTATAACACATACAATTATGTACAGTCATAATACTTGATAATAATTACAAATGACTGTTACTGGTTTATATATTTTCTATAGTATATATTTGTCATTATTTCAGAGCATCCTCCAACATATGTAAGTAAAACATATACCTCTACATGTATATCTGTGTATATGTGTGTGTGTGTATATATATATATATATATACACATATACATATACACTATATGTATATAAATACATATACATATACATTATATATATAAACTATAAGACAGCCTCAGTCAGCTCCTTTAGAAGGTATTACTGAAGGCATTGTTCTCATGGAAAATGACAGCTCTCTCTGTGTTACTGACAGTGCAACAAGATTTCGAGGTAGAAGACATTAATATTGATGATCCTAGTTCTGTGTAGGCCTAGACTAATGTGTGTGTTTATTTTTTAGATTTTAACACAAAAGTTTAAAAAGTAAAAAGAAAATAATTAAAAATAGAAACAAGTTTAGAAAAAAGAATATAAAGAAAAAAATATGTTTGCACAGCTGTACAATATGTTTGGTTGTGTTTAAAGCCATTATTAGAAAAATCAAAAAGTTTTAAAAAGTTTAAAATTTATAACATATAAAGTTACAGGAAGCTAATTTATTATTGAAGACTGAACATACTTTATACATGCAGTGTAGCCTAAGTCTAGAGCGGTGTAGTGTAATGTCCTAGGCCTTTGAATTCACTCACCACTGATTCAGACTCAAGCAAAGCAACATCCAGTTCTGCAAGCTCCATTCACGATTAGTGTCCATTCACGATTAGTGCCCTATACAAGTTTGTAGTATGCTATCCCATCTAAGTTTGTATAAGTACACTCTATGATGTTCACACCATGACAAAATTGCCAAACGATATATTTCTCAGGAAATATTCCTGTCATTATGTGATGCATGACTGTATGTTCATTGAGAAAGTTACTGCACCCAGGATATAAGATGTTTGGGAAACCAGGTTCAAGAGATTTGGCAACTAAAGAATAGGAATGTTTCAGATAGGGAATTATCAGATTAAATGATTTTATACTTTTGTTATAGTGAGAACAGTGAATAACTGAAGGAAGACTAATGCAATGTTTAAAAAGGAGGCTCTAAAGATGTCACAAAAAAAGGATGTAAGAGTGAGTTTTCTCTGCAAAATGTGTAAGAAGCTGATCTTAACAGTCACATCAATTATGTCCTATATAGTATGGAAATACAATTTTTTAAAGAAGTTGTCATTTAAAGATAAATATTAAATTATATGTCAGTATTATCTGGGTCTTTTTAAAGCAAAATCTGGTTTATTTTTCTGATAAATCAGAGACATTATTATTAACAGTTTACTACAAATGGCCTAATGGAATTGCATGCTATAATAATTAAAATTAATGCTGTTATATACCCACATTTTATTCTAATTTTTCATTAATTTTTAAAAAATAACTTTAAATGATTATAACTTCAAGATAAAGAGAATATTACACTACCTCACGGTTTTCCTGTTAGCAGTCTTCAAGTACTATAAAAATATTATTCACAGATTAGACTGTTAGGCACACACTTGTGAAAAATCAATATTAGACTCAACATTGCTCTAGTTATGTTTTACTCTAAATTTCCACAATTTTTTTTTGTAGAATAAGTGCATCAGTGCTTGCAATTTTAGACATTTTGCATTTCGAGTTATTTCATTCAAAAATTTCTGTAGGAGCTTAAAGAAACATAGTTATTTTACATCTGTTTTAACTCAAAAGTGGTGGAAGAAATTTACCTCATATTTTCCAGCAAAAATAAAAATATTTTCGTGTTACCAGTTCTAACACACACACACACACACACACACACACACACACACACATATGTGTGTGTGTATGTCCCCAGAATGGTATTATTTGATTATTGTTGAGCACTATCCTAAATTACATATCAGGGAACTTATTCATAACTAAAAGAAGTAAACAATAGTAATAAATAATCAACAATCTCTCTAAAATTAGCACTAAATATGGAACATTTGTATGCTAATTGATACTTTTCTGCTTAATTTTGAATGATAAAATTATGTTGTTTATACTTTACACTAGAGATGTTAATAACTTCCTTCCTACCTATAATCCTTTTTTAACAAAAGTCACCGTCCTTGAGTACTCCCTGATCCTACAGCTTTGACCACTGGAGATCAGTGTTGTAGCCACACTGAACTAATTAGGTTTTCCTTCCCGACAACGTGGATTTCATTTGAAGAAATCCAAGCTCGAAAGGCCTTGTACACTCACAGGTTAACATCCTCATATCTGGCTGTCATAATAGGTATTTTCAAGTAGTTAGAGATGCCTACAATAATCACTGTATTGGAGAATACAATCATTGTTTGGTTGACAGGTAGAACGAGTATGTTGAAGATCTAGAGAAAAGTAATGGATAAATCTTCTGCACTCATCTAGGGGTTAAAGTTTCTGTGGATATATTTTTTTGAATGACATACATTCTTTGCTTCCTGAGGGTTTATTTCTAGTGGATTTTATTATTTTGGAGCCAAAAAAACTCACTAAACAATGGGAATATAAGCTACATTTTAAAAATTGTGGGATGCTTACAAATTAACTTTTTCCTTAAAGAAAAAAAAAATTAAATAACTGTACATATATGGTTTTTATATTTGTGTCATATACATTTTAACAATGGATGCTAGAGTGTTTAAGCACTCTTCATTTTTATTCATAATCAATGACTAGTTTTCACAATAACACATAGTGCAGGACAGGATATTAAAAAATATATCCATGTAGAAATATTTCACAGAAACTGAAGACCCCAAAAGGCAAATAATAATATCTGAAACTACTGTTAATGCTTTCTTAAACTTTTCTTTATAAGCTACTCTAACCACAGTTTTTCCTATCACAGTTAATGACAACACCATCCTTTCCTATCGAGAAGACAAAAAAATCCAAAACGACAAACAACAAACTACAATTGTCTCAGCTCCTTAAATACTTAGTTTTACATCACAACTTTCATTAATCAGATCAATCAATATGATACTCTCCATATTCAATATGATTATTTCTCTGGGAAATATGGATATATTTCCCAGAATTATTATTCTGTTTTATCATTATGTTTCCCTACATAATTGCAGCAGCCTTCTACCTGGTCACTCTTCTCTCTCTCATTTTCACCTTAGTCTCTTTTGAATATGAGTTTACAGTGAAACATGTCAGATCACATTTCTGATGTATTCAAAATTTCTTAACCGTTTTCCATCTCGTTTTAGTTTAAAACTAAAACTTAAAAAAAAAATAACTTGCAATAATTTGACATTATTTAGCCTTGTTATTATAATAGTTGCATCTGGAACTCAAAACTAGATAAATTTAAATGGCTGTAATTTTTAGAGGTTATCTGTAATATTTATATATCAAAGATACATAGTTTAATATTCCAAATTTGTTTTATTTACTTAGAATTTATTACAACCTGTTATATTAATTTATATTAATTGCTATACTTTGCTATATGTTTAAAATAATTTATAATTTAATATAAAACTCAAAAGACATTAAATGACACCTCTAAATTAGGGTTAATGAAAAAAAATTAACGAGCAATGTAGTTGAAAACCAAGTAGCCGTTTTATTAAAAGGAACTGAAAATATTCATATTAACAGAGTAGGTTATACTTAAACACAATTAAAACTACAAAACTGAGAGGGTAAAAAGCTGAGGATGATATTATAGGAAAGCATCATAAATTACAATCATAGTAAAATTAATTGGTAGTCATTGTGGGTAATAACACAAAATGAGGGAACATTTCCTTACTTTGATGGTTCATATATAGGGAAGCATTTCTTTACACAGTATTTAACCAACAAGGTGAGTTATCTATGGCTGAAATTCAAAAAATAATAATTTGCTAATAATTAATAAATTTGTAGCTCTAGAAACTAAGATAGTGCTAATAAAGTTTCATGCTTCAGAAAAGTAGCAAGTCTACATTGAATGCAAATACATATTCAGCTATTCCTGGGCTATAGACCATAAATTTTGTTTTCATTACCACTTACCATCATTTTTCTTTCCTTATTTCCTTTCTCACCCATAAAATCATGTTTTGTTGGGTTACTTATGCTAATTCTATGGAACTACTTTCACTCTTGATACAATGATACATACTATTTGAAAACACCAATCACTACTTGAGATTAAAAGGACAGTGATTGTACTAGTATGTTTTTTCTTTGTAGAGAATTATTGTTATTATAATGCACTACTTTGGAGAAACCAATTTTTTAATGGGTAAGGTTCAAAGACAAGTCCACAGACTACATATCGACCAATCTCTGTTTGAAACTTAAAGCTGCCTCTTTAATTTTGTACATGTTTTCATGGAATCTCTAGACTCATGTAACTGCTGCTTACTAAGCTATAGAACAGACACTAACTTCTTCAGGTTCTTGTGTATGGCCTCTAGTTGACACATCTAAAGTGTCATACATATGCTAGGAGTTAAATAAATGGTATAAATCATAGGATATTTTCATTTTTTCTTCAATAACACTTTAATATAAACATTAAAAATATTCCCTCTTGTATTCCAAATAATAGATATGTCTTTATAGTAGCAAGAACAATAATTAGTGTAAAGTAGGAAAAATGTAATACTAACTTTGAAAAGGTAATATTATTCGTACTAGCTGAGAATAATTAATAGGTACTCAATAAAGTGACCAATTATTTTCTTGGACTGTGCACTAATAAACACATTTTTTTTTACAGCTATTAGCAGTTTCTACTGATTTGAATAACATAACAAGCACACAGATTTCAGTAGCAAATATACCTTGATATGAACTTCTGTGCAGCCTCTGATAAATTACCTGAAAAAATTTATAAGTCAAGCTTTAAACTCATGAATGAGAATTACAGCATCACTCTTACAAGTTGTTGTAAGGGTCAAAAGAGACAATGCAGTGAGTCTATTTCCAAAAATAAAGTACCTGAATTTTTTTTTACTTCAATTTCCTTTTGAAGCAATCATCTTCAATTAGCCTAACTAATTTCCTGCCTAACTCATTTCTCTGTGAAGTTTTCATTTGGAGTCTTGATGGCAAGCCACTTGATCTATATTGCTTTTTAAAATTTACCTCCAGTCTACATTATTTGGAAGCCAAAATTAAACGTAAGTAAAATACATTGAACAGATTACTACACATGATTGCATTATTGTCCTAGAATTATTGGCTTCCTTGCATTGGTTTTAAGAAACATTAAACACTTTTAGATAAATTCTTCCTTTCTGCTTTATTTCCGGAAATGTGACCTTTTGTATTCCCCAAATAGAAACAGTTAGAGCACACTTTCAGTGCATATTGTCAGGCTTTATGATATTCACTTTGTATCTTGTATTTGAAATGGGTTTTTTCCCTACAAAATGAGTTATGAAGTATGGAATTCCTCTACACAAACATCCTTTTTTGTGTGATTTTAATTACTCTTATTAACTTGATATTAAAAGCTGCCAGGGCAAGTTTTCTAAATATTAAATAATGTAATTTTCAAATAATCCATTTGTAAATATTTCTTTCAAATAATATTCTCTTAAATCTTTGTATATAATATGGTTAAAAATATATATGTAAAGACTTCATTTATCTTTCAGGAGATTTAAACCATAATAATTAAAACATAAATAACACCAATTTCATGATTACCCTTTCAAGCTGTTTTACATATACTGACATGTACAATGTTCACAACAATGTTATGAAGTAGGCCCTCATGTAAACATTTTACAGGTAAGAAATCTAAAATCCAGAAAGTAGAATAAATTTTCCAAATTATGAGGTTACTATGGTGGCAAAACAGGAATATAAACCAAGACCATATGTTTTCAGAGTCTATACTTGAAATAATCAGACAATTTGGTTGTTAGAGTGAAGAGTTCATAATATTAGAACATTTACTTACTTAATGTATGTTATAGTAATATCTAACACAAATATAAGTGTTCAGAGTTAACATTAAAATATTTAAAATAGATATGCAGTGGTATTTCCAGAGAAAACTATTTGTAACCTTTACTCTTATTAATAATGCTAACACTGGCTGAGCATGTACAATATGAAGGCCACTTGCCAGAAAATTTTATATATACTATCTTATCACATTTAACATACATACTTAGCTTAATATTACAGCATCCTTGGGGTGTTGCTTTGCCAGCCAGAAACCTCTGTGGCCAGTGGCACCTTTGAGTTTTCTAGGGCCTGCTGAGCTCATTCTACCCACTCAGTGTGGCAGGCTGCTCAGTGCACACTACTGGCCTGGATCCCACACCCGCCAAGGATGAGCCAGGTGCAGAGTGACAAGGGGTTTGTGAGTGGACATGTGGTCCAGCCACATGCTCATCATGGTACACTGGCTGCAATGAGGCAGGCAGCTTCCGGTACTGCCCTGGGCACTGCCTCCTTGTGAAGCTATGACTGGACCAGGCGTACTGCAAGCAGCTTCCACAGCTGGCATTGAGAAACACAGTGGAGATGCCAGGAACCAAAGAGCCACAAACAGGGTGTCATAGCCATGGCTCGGGAAGCTCCTAGGTCTGGGTTCCCTGAAGGAATGTAGCTCTTCTCTTCCTGTCTCTTTTCTTCTTGTTGCCTGCAATGTGGTGAGCAGGGGGCGTGTTTTAACTCTGTTTGTGTTACAGTTCCTTTTTTTCCCCCCATTTGGAAGTTCCCAAGTTCTTGTTCTTTATCCAGGAAGAATGAGGTATGCAGACAAGTGCAGTGCAAGCAAGGTAAAGAGGAGCTTTAGTCAGCGACAAAAGTGCTTACAGGAGATCCTCATTCAGTAGCTCCTCTCTGCAGGCAGGGTGTCCTGAGTACGCAGCTTTCTGCAGAAAGGAGACCCTTGAGTCCTCTCTGCAGGCATATCCTGCTGGGCATCAGCTTTCAGCTGAGAGGAGACACTGGAGTAGGTTGCTCCTCTCCACAGCTGATTGCCATGACCTCTCTTTGGCTCTCAGCAAAGAGAAGACCCTGGCATGGGTAGCTTCTGTCTGCAGCTGGTTGTCTCATCATCTCTTCAAATCTGTCTTGAGTCCAGGGCTTTTATGGGCCTCAGAGGGAAGAATTGCACACCGATTGGTCCATTGGTGGCCATGGGCAGACCTGGAAAAAGCACCACAAGTACCTACTCTGGTCTGTAAGATTGGTATCCCAAACCCTAGGCTTAGGCTTTCCCCAGCTTGAAGGCGGGGCTTTAGTGGGAATCCACTCCCTCCCACCCAGCAGCCTGTCTGCCTCCTGCTGTCAGTTCATAGCACCCAGGCTGTTTGTGCCTGGGGCACCTGTAGGCCAGTGCCAAGCTGACCTCAGCACCTCCTGGGCTTCTCTGCTTGTCAGTGCCCAAAATCCAGAGAGGGCTGAGACAGCAGAAGGCTAGCATGTCAGTATTGCCCTCAGTGTACACACACCTGGTTGGGCTGCAACAGTGCCTGGGCTCAGTCTCAACCTTGCTTTGAGATCAGAGTGGGTGCTGGAAGTGGGGAGAGGACAGGCAGTGGGAGAAGATATCTCTGACCCTGAGAGTGCACAGATGCCCAGTTCCATAGCAGCAGCTTGGGCAGCAGCTGCAGCTGCACCCAGGAATATGGGGCTTCTACCTGTTGCGGGATCCTGTTGGTCCTGTGGAGCATGCAGCCCAGCCGCTCCTCCCCTGCTGCAGCTGGCATCTTGGCATCATTTTTATGTAAGTAGTATTTTCACTTTCTCTATTATAAGCTAGATGATTCAAAGTCAATTAATTATCTCGATTAAAAATATTAAACTTGATGAATCCTATTGAAGACCTGAATTTTAAAAAGATTTCTAGTTTATTTTGCCTAAAACTCAAGCATATATTAGTTTATACTACACACACACACACACACCCCTCTGTATATATTCCCACTGTATATACTTTGGTAGTCCCATATTTTTTCTAACATATTTGAAAATTTGAAACACTGAAAACTTTTCTTTGTACCAAACAAATATCTGTACAAACACAGCCTTTTACAAAGCTTCTCTTGTTACAAGGATGCAAGAAATCTGAATGATGGACAATTATAGCTATTAATTATAAATACATATCAGTATATAGTAAAGCATGTGGTTCACTTGTCCTGCTTAAATAAAAAATAACCCAAGGCTAAGAAAGAGTATTTGATTTTTATGAACATTGGATTAAAACTCCTAATTCCACATTAGCATCTTTGTATACAGATCTTCTAATCAATTGCCAATTTATTCAAAATTTCTCTCATGGCTTATTAGTTTCCATAATAGCTTGTGCCTACAGGGTGCCCACCCACCCACCATCTGTCATGTTAAGTTTTCTCTATCTGTTACTTAAGAAAAACAACTTGTACAATTAAAAACAAAGCATTCTGTTCAAATTAGGAAATTCTGACACATGGTGTTTGCTTGAATTTATGTGTATGAGATTATACATATCCATACTTTAGGATATGAATAAAATAAAAATTCAAAATAAATTATCTTAAAACCACATAAATTAAATGTACAAAATCAGTTATCAGAAATGGCCAGGAGAAAACATAACATCCATATAAAGGATGACCAAGTAGAAAATTGAAATATTCTTGAAAAATAAAGATGATTCAGCTTTTTAAAAATTGGGAACACATCTCTTGATCATTTTTACAAAAGTGACATATATATTTACACAGCAATTAATATAAAGTTGTATATCATGTATCACAAAACAGATAAATTTTTAAAAACTATTAAAATGCAAGTGGAAAAATAACACATTGTGGGGGTATAAAGATAGGACATTAAATACTTTTATTTGAGAACATGTCTCAATGTAGCAATAGCCCTACAAATAGAAATTCATTAGTGTTGTTGAACTATGCCCAAATAACTGAAGCGTGCATATTTTAAGGCGTATGATCCAGCAAAATACCTGACGTTGGAGGGTCACAGTTTTCTTGATTTCTTTGATAAAAACAAGACTATTATTTGAATCATAAAATATGAGAACATTTGGCCAAAATCCAGAATCCGAGATCAGCTGGTCACTAAAGCAAAAAGAATCATCCTTGAACATTATGTCTCATAACTGGTATGAGACTGAAACAATTATTTGTGCCACATTCTTGCATGGCAGCAAATTTAAGCAGGTTCTTGCTGGCAGTGAGGCCCACATGAAGATAAATAAGACAGAATTTCTGCCTTCTACTATATCGAACATGAAGAACCGTAATCCTGAACAGAAAGAATCATGCTACCTGCCAGATGATAAAATATGATTAAATTAAAGAGGCTGAGATACTGATTTCAGTTGAAAATATGTGATGATCCTTGAACATAAATGATGAGTTTGTGTCCTTCATAGGGACATGGATGAATCTGGAAACCATCATTCTCAGCAAACTGACACAAGAACAGAAAACCAAACACCGCATGTTATCACTCATAGGCAGGTGTTGAACAATTAGAACATGTGGACACAAGGAGGGAAGCATCACACATTGCAGTCAGTTGGGGGGTGCTAGGGGAGGGACAGTGGGCGGTGGGGAGGGTGGGGAGGAATAACGAAGGGAGAAATACCAGATATAGGAGATATAGGTGATGGGGGGGATGAAGGCAGCAAACCACCTTGCCATGTATGTACCTACGCAACAATCCTGCATAATCTGCACATGTACCCCAGAACCTAAAGTACAATAAAAAATTTTTTTAATGCCAATTTGCATATACCATCTTTTTTTATGTCAGGATATTGCAGGTTATCATCTTGTATATTATATTTGCCTCCATTTGAAAAGAGAAAGTGTGGAGAAAGGTACAAGGAAGACACACTAAGAAAAACAACAGTGGAAATTGTGCACCATTTTTTGCATTTTAAACCTATCTTTTAATTTGCATACGGTAAAATTGATTCTTTTGAGAGCTACAGCCACGTAGCATTAAGTACAAGTACATAGACTTGTGTAACGACCAGTGCACTTAAAATAGAGAACGGTCCCATGACCACCCAGAATTTCTTTGTGTTGCTCTTTGTAGTTAAGTATGATCCTCATCTCTAACCCTGGCAATCACTGATCTGTTTGCCATTCTCATCGCTTTGTATTTTGTATTTCCACAAAAAATGGTTTGTAAAATATGCAGTCTTTTGAGTCTGGCTTCTTTCACTTTGCCTGTTGCCTTTGAGATTAATCCATGCATTTGTGAATATTAACAGTTAATTCATGCATACTGCTGCATAGTTTCCATTATTTCTTTATCCTCTTGCCAGTTGAAGTAATTGGGTTGTTTCCAAGTTTGGCAATAGTAAGATAACACTGTTATAAATATTCGAGTGCAGGTTTGGGGGACATAACTTTTCATTTCACTTGAATATATACATAAAGTGGGATTGTTGGGTCACACAGTGTTTAATATTATAAACACTGACAAACATGATATTATCAGTCAATTTTATTTCAGAATACATTTTATTGGATGAACAGTAGCATTAAATCTTGGTTCCCATGTACAATTTCTTGATGGCTAGTGATAATGTGTATCTCATAATGTTCCTTTTGGCCAGTGCTGTATCACTTTTAGTGAAATGTCTAGTCATACATTTAGCTTAATTTAAATTGCATTTTTACATTATTGATTATAAAAGTTCTTTATGTATTCCGAATATAAATATGCAAAAACATTTGCATATAAATGTATATATTTATGCATGTTATGTAACCGTTTGTGATATTTATGCATATTGTGCATATTACACACGTGTACATATACATACAGTTTTGTAGCGAATCATGTATATGCATAGATATACTATGCATATTTGACTGTTTTTTCAATTATGTGGTCATTATATTTTCTCATATGTGTCTTAAACATCAAACATTCATTTTTTAGGTTCGTTTTGATAATATTTATCTTATGCATTTTATTTTATTGTCACGATTTTGTGTCCTATTTGGTAAATCCATGCTGGCCCATAGCTAAAAATATTTTTGCCTAAAAATAAATACATTTTGCCTACAATTTTTGTTTTAACTTTTAGTTATATGATTGATTCTGAGCTGATTTATTTTAGCAATAAGATTTTACAGATTAAGGTTTCAGTACTGCGATTTTTAATATTGAGGAATATTGAGGTTAATCTTTGTCTATGCAGATGTCATGCTTTGCTTTTCAGCACTGCTTTTTTACAGTTATCTTTTTCAATTGAATAACCTTTGGAATCTTATTGGAATGCCAATTTAAAATGTAAATATGAATGTATTTCTATACTTTCCATTTTGTCTTATTTGTCTGTGAATTCATATGCCAATGGCACACTATTTTCTTCCTTATAACTTTACAGTAAGTATTAAAACCAGGTACTGTAAGTCCTCCAAATATTTTTCTTTAATCAAATCATTGTCTATATCCTCGGACCTCTGCCTTTTCATATATATTTTAGATTCAGCTCATATTTTAAAATAATTCTGCTGTAATTTTGATTAGGTTTACATTTAATCTATGTATGAATTTGAGAAGAATTTTCATCTTTACATCATTAATATTCTGATTATTGAATATTTAATTCACTCCAAATTTAATTTCTCATACATTTCTTCTTCTAATTTTAAGTATGCACATTTTACAAACTTCTGGTTAAATTACTTTTAGAATTTTAACGTTATGCTTTTGAGTGATAGTTTAACTTTTACTTTCTAACTCATTATTCATATTGTGTAGTACCTAAATTGTAGTACCTTTTGTGTATTAGACTTTATGCTTTGTTACCCAGTAATATTAGTTATTGACTCTAGAATTTTTTATTCTAGATTGCTTTGGATTATCTATATAGATAATTATGCCATCTACACAAAAAGAAAATCTGAGTTATTTCTTTGAAATTTTATGTGTCATATATTTTGCCTTCTCATTCCTTTTATACTGCCTAGAATTGAACCTTCTGTACAAAACTGGAAAACAAAAATGGTGGCAATGAACATGCTTATTTTGTTCAAAATTTTAGGCTAGAATCATTAATTTTTTAGACGTTGAACATTTTGTTCCATTCCTAATTTTCTGAGAAGTTTTCCATGTTTTTTTTAATTCATGCATTTTATTTGCATTTATTAAAATGATCCTATGCTTTTTTTCTCTTACATTCTCTTAAGATGGTAAAGGGTATTAACTGTAATATCTTAAACTAACCTTGCGTTCCTGAAATAAACCCCATTATTTATCAAGCTGTAGCTTTTTTTTTTTTAATCAGGCCAATTAAAAAATTAGACTAAATTTTTCTGATTTTACTTGGAAATAGACAAGGAAAGTCAAGATAATTTTTTCTTCCCTACTAATTTTTCAATTAGCTTTCAAAATTTAAAATAAGAGCAGATAATACAGAGTCCTTTTATGTATTCTCTTTCCACTCATAGTTTCCCGTTATTAACATCTTGTAATGCTGTGGTATATTTTTAGACATGATGAGCCAATGTTGATTTGTTACTGATAACTAAATTTCATAGTTTTTATTAGGATTTGAGTTTTGTGTTGTACAGTTTTATGGGTTTCAATAAATTCATAACATTAGGTATTCACTATTACAGTACCACAAAGAATGGTTTTACTTTTGTAAAAAAAATTATTGTGTTCTACAAATTCATCCCTCCTTTTCTACTCTCCTTGAAACAACTGGCAACCACTGACCTTAATGTTTCTGCAGTTCTGCCTTTTCCAAAATATCTTAAGGCTGAAAACATAAACTACAAAGCCTTTTTATTCTGGTTATATTTGGAAATATACATGTAAGATTTCTTCATGTCATTTTTGACTTAATAGCTCATTTCTTTAAAAAAATTGTATGGATAATAGTTGTTCATATATATGGGGTATGTGTGATATTTTGTTACAAGTATGAAATGTATAATAAATAACTCAGGGTAGAATTTCCATCACCTCAAATATTTGTAATTTATTGGTGTGAGGAACATGCTAATTCCATTCTTCTAGTTATTTAAAAAATATATAATAAATTATTATAATTGTTACTATTAAGACAGCTACTGGGGACTGAGATAGGAGCATCACTTGAGCCTAGGAGATTGAGGCTGAAGTGAGCCATGATCGCATCACTTAACTTTAGCCTGGGTGATGTAGTGGAACACTGTCTCAATAATAATGATAATAATAATATCATTTATTGTATATTTTAAAAGTAAAGAAGAATGGGGTCTCACTATGTTTTCCAGGCTGGTATCCAACTCCTGGGGTCAAGTGATCCTTCTGCCTCAGCTTCCCAAAGTGTTGAGATGACAGATGTGACCCACCATGCCTGGCACAATAAATTATCAACTGTGGTTGCCCTATTGAGCTGCCATACAGTAAACCTTATTTCTTCTATCTAACTGAATGTTTGTATCTATTAACCAACTCTTATTTACCTCCCTTCCCACTCTGCTCCCCAGCCTCTAGTTGCCATCATTCTAATCTCTGGGTTATATAAAACTGTTTTTTTTGTTGTTTTTTTTTAGCTCTCGCATGTAAATAAGAACATGTGATATTTGTCTGTGTGGGATTTATTTCATCTAGAATAATATCACCCTGTTCCATCCATGTTTTTGCAAATTACAGGATTTTATTTTTTATGGTTACATAATACTCCATTGTGTATATGTACCATATTTTCCTTATCCATTCATCTGTTGATGGACACAGGTTTATTCTATAATTTAGCTAGTGTGAATAGTGCTGCAATAAACATGGGAGTGAAGCCAGGCACTGTGGTCCCCAACTGTAATCCCAGAATTTTGTGAGGCTTAACTGGGAGGATCACTTGAGCCCAGGAGTTCAACACCAGCCTGGGCAACATGGTAAGATACCAACTCTACAATTTTTTTTTTCTTAATTGCCAGGTGTGGTGACAAGCACCTGTGGTCTCAGCTTCTCAAGAGGCTGAGGCAAGAGCACTATTGTTTCTGCATTCCACCAATTTTAAATGTTGTATTTTCACCTCATTTCAACTTAATTTCCCTTGTGACTTATTATTAGAGTCATGCATTATTTAGAAATGTGATGCTAAATTTTCAAATATTTCATGTGATTCTAGATATATTTTTACAGTTGGTTTCTAATTTAATTCTGTGGTAGTCAGAAAATATGTCCTACTCTAAACTTGTTTTACAAATTTAACTAGGGATTAGACAGTGCTTGATAAAGTGGAAAGCTCGTCAGCTACTGTTTATAATGTAGGCTAAAGATGACAAGGAACTGAACTCTCTAGGGTGACATCTGAGTGCTAAAGGAGAGGGTCCAGTTCTGTTCCAAATGAAGATATAATCGCTGGGAAAGAGGATGATGTAGAGATGCTAGTCCTTAGAAGTGACTGAGAAGTTCAAACAAAAACCATGACAAATGAAAACATCCTTTAGAGGCTGCATGAGTCCTGCAAACTAAATACAACGTGAATTGAATTGGAAGATATCACAAATATCTCTCCATCTGAGCTTTGAGCTTGGAAAAGGGAGAATGTATTGCACCAGTGGTACAAGATCAGAGGCCTTTTCTTAATATTTCTGATTTAATAAGCAAAAAGATACCGATTATCATGTGGGAGAGTAAAGGGAAAAGAAAATTAGTATAAATAAATTTCTTTGTAGTGTGAGTTGGTTTGAGCAATATTACTTACATTTAAAAAGCAAATGTGGTATTGTCTGCTTCTAACTGTTAAGGTGTAATTTTACAAGTTAAATTTTGCAAACAAAACCAGTAGTGTTAAAAATAACCGTACCAAAATCACTTAACAAAGGATTAATTTTAATCTCTGCAGGTGGACTCAATTGATTTATAACAAATAAGTTCTAACTTTTTTAGTAAACTGTCATAAAGAGTTCAACAACCCCTAATAGTCAATGTTGATTTGAGACTTGCTGCTGGTTAAGAAGAATTAAAAATGATCCTGCAAAATGTTTTATAATACCAGGGCAGATAAAGTGAAGTCAGCTTTTGACTCAACTACAAAGAGGAAGAGGGCAACAAATGAAGTGTTATTGGATATTGCATATGAGACTCGTATCATTTTAGAATTCCAAGGATAAGGCTAAGGAAAAGAAGTTCTAAGATAATGATATTAAAGCCCTCTATTTCAACTTCTAGCTTAATTTTTAAAGTGAACTATTTAGGAGGGGTTGAAAATAACAGGCATAAAAAATAATATTTTGACATCCTGTATATTATAAATTCTAAAAAAATGCCTACTATAGGATTATCCTAGGACCCCAATATGTGTGCACTTAACTAGTTTTCATTTGAACAAAACTATATGGATTGTGATTTTTGTGTTTTTTAAAGTTATTTCAGCTAATGTTTATTTTTTATTTTAAGTTCTGGGGTACATGTGCAGGAGATGCAAGTTTGTTACATAGATAAACGTGTGTTATGGGTGTTTGTTGTACAGATTATTTCATCACCCAGGTACTAAGCTTAGTATCAGTTATTTTTCCTGATCCTCCCCCTCCTCCCACTTTTCACCCTTCAGTAGGCCCCAGTGTGTGTTGTTCTCCTCTATGTGTCCGTGTATTCTCATTCTATAGCTCCCACTTATAAATGAGAACATGCCATTTTTGGTTTTCTGTTTCTGTGTTAGTTTGCTAATAATTATAGCCTCCAGCTCTATACCATGTCCTTGCAAAGGACATAATTGTGATTATTCTTGTAGTCATATATCTTGGTGCAATTTATGCAATATATTAACTATACTACGAAGTTGTCAGATACCAGAGTCAGTGATTAGAAATTCTGGATTACTTAGGGACTAAGAGAAAACCTCTTTCACGTGCCCTCTAAAAGTATACTGCAAAGCAACTGACAAGTGGTGGATGAATAGGAGAAAAAGCATTTAAATTTGATTTGAATGTGCATTGCACAGGAGAATCACAGGAGAATAATAACCAAATAGCTCAATGGTGTACAGATGTTTATATACCTTTCTTCAAAGGGGAAGGGGTGTGAGGAAAATGTGGCTATTCGAGGAATAGTAAATGATATTTAGGGGAAAGTGAATGGACTTGGAGATCATACAATGACCTAGGACAATGTCTGCTGGGTCTACACGGTAGATAATGTTTTGTTACAATAATCTGTTCAGGCGTGTTGACAGACTTTTGGTCTTTCTTCCTGTGATATGAGTTCAGTTGATGAAAACTCAGGGAAGAGACCAGTGTTGGTTGTTTTCTTCTTTGGCAGTTCAGACTGCAGACAGTTAAGGAAACTGCAGGAGAACAGCTTCATTCTCTTCTTTGGGAGAAACAGAGGGTTAAGAGACAGGAGGGAGGGGGAATGTCTGAGAAACCTTGAAACTGCTTCTTAAATCCAGCAGGTCAAAGTGGCATATTATATACATTCAGAATTAAATTAATGTAGATTAATATTAAAATTAAGTACTTTGTTATATTTAATTTTAGGAAGCCAAAATGGCTCATTCATAATAGATACTGAAGATTAACAGATTTTTTTCTAAAATATTAAATTAGAAAATCAGAGGCCCTATTACCATTAGTTTATAGTAATTTTATCTTTACTATTATATATGAACAATTTTGCATGTCTGCTCTCTATAAATAAAAATTGATTTGGATATTCTTTCTCATAGGAAATATTCTGTTTATCCAGAAACTAGAAGGTAGATACCTACGATTTTTTAAGGCATTACTTTATGGAAAATTTATTTGGTAGTCTATTTTTAAGGAAATGAGAAGAATATTTTTGGATGAAAACCAATCAGAGACAATACTGATAGCTATTTTGAATATTGTACAGTGTTCTCACATCTACTCTGAGTTACATTTGTGTATGTACCTGTCTTCAGTTTATGTGGCTCAGTTTTGCAAGTTTTTTAAGTGATTTTCACAAGTTTAAAAACCTAAGCATTTACAAACATGGAGTTTAAAACTTAGTATGTAATATAGGAATCATATCATAGCAGCCACATTTTATTAAGCAAATAGTATAGTCGAGGTATTAAATAAATGTTAAAATGTCTCATGTTTCCCTTAGATCATATTGTATATTATGCATTAATACCTTTATATACTAGTAAGAACTCAAAGGTTTAAGGGATTTAAGTAATTTATAGAAGGTCATACTCCTAAGACTGCCAGCACATTGACTAACATCTATGGAACTCTGAACCTTTTCTTCAAACTCTAAATTTTGCCTTTTCCTTTAGTTATAAAAACCATAGATCTTAAAAGAAACATGGAGACATAAATTTTTTCTAAGGCCAAAGGCCTAGAAAACTGACCTTGAGAGTGCTTCTTTCAAGTACTGTATGTTTACCTGTAGTAAACAGCACCAAGTAAGTTACCGAACCATTCGTCAGAATAACTCCTTAGTGACTGTGTCTGGGTGATAGTTAATAGTATTTTCCAGAAACATATAAAACTATACAATCAGAGATCTATCTTCCAGATGACACTGCAAGAAGAAATTTAAAACACACATTCTTTCCCACCAACATGCAGAACTTTGAGCAACTGATATAGACAGTGGGTCCAAACCAACAAAACCCCAAAAAATGAACAACCATAACAATTATAAAATGAGACATTTGGTTAAACAACAGGCAGAGAAATGAATTTTACATTTACCACGAAATTATACAAACAGTCTGCTTGCAATTTATAAATGCTTTCTTAGAAATCAATGGACAATTTGGTAACTAAATAGCTATGCAGTGAACAAGATGATAAACAATCATGCTTTCAGTAATAATTTCCCTGACACATCAGAATGGCATTTCTGCACAGATGTAATAAGAAAATGACACCCAAAGAATGTTAGAAAAGTAATTATACCATAGTAGAATACAGAGTAAAATAAACTAATTATTTTTGCAAATTTCTTGTTGACTAGATATTTATGTAGAAACCTATTGCATATTCTCTATGCCTAGAGAGACTATATAATATGCCATCTCAACCAATATATTTTAGATAATGAAATGAGACTCTATTCATGTGTCCCTAAAACAACAGGTAGGAATCAAGCTTTCCTGGGCATAGCAGAATGTATGGTTATTTTATTAATAGTCATGTTTCAGTGTAGTGAATTCCTATGATTTTGTGTTACCTCAGCATCTGATGTGGTTTAGTTCTTTGTCCCCACCGAAATCTCATATTAAATTGTAATTCTCAATGTTGGCGGTGGGCCCTAGTGGGAGGTGATTGGAACATGGGAGTGGTTTCTAATGGTGCTTCCTCCCAGTTCTTTACTGTGGTTGAACTACATATCTATGTCATATAATTGCCTCCTGGTGACCATCTTCCTGTTGTATGTATATGTCACATAAACATATACATACAATCTGCTTAACCCACTGACCTTGAATCCTTCACAAACTGCAGAGATGCTGTCCTGGCCACTCTCAGTCACAAAATGACCCCAACAGAACTGGCACCTGTTTGCGCTAAACCAACCAATTAGAACTCCCCATAGAAATTCTGCTTGGGTAATGCTCTGAACTTCAATAAAGTCCTTGGCCCCTAGGAACTTTCTTTTTCTCTGGCTCCCCACTTGCTGATCGAACACATTGATCTTTTGATTTTCCCATCAATCCATGGGTATGTCTCATTTCTCATGCACCTATGAGTAATAAACTACTTATGTTACTTTACAAGTTTTTGTTTTGTTTTTTCCTTTATGTCTCATTCAACCAACACACTAGGACCTAACTTTCTTCCCTGTCAAAGCTCTTCTACAGAGTAGCTATCTTGTCAAGAATAAGATAAACGCAGGTTTATATAATAAACTAAACAAGAGCCAAACAAGTTTCTATCACTGTAAACAGTCTCCTTCCTGTGAGAAGGAGGCCTGTTCATGGGTTGGACACTCAGGCCCTAGGCATTCCTCCAGAATAAAGAAGTATCCCATGAAAGGCACACTATAGGTATCCACGATCACTTCTGGGGGGCCTCATCAGGAAAGGGCTAGAGTTTATAACCACTCTACAGAGAGAGACCTCACGGCCAAATTAGAGAAAATTACAACAATCTGTATATGTAACCTAGAAAAATAATTCAACCATTAGTTGTGCAACTTAGTTAAGTTACTTAATTACTTTGAAAATGAAAAGAATAATACCTAACGGAAGAGGTTGTGAGGACTACAAATTATACTTCTAACACAGTTAACACATTGTCCAGGAGGTTGAACATAAATCAATACATTTATAATTCTAGTTCTCTTTGTGTAGGTTACTATTTTATCATCAGTCTATTTGTAATGTTAATGAAGTTCTCTAAGTAGTTGAAATCTCATTTTATGAAACCTGAAAGGGGCAGAAACTCTGATTCTACTATATCAAACTCCTATACTTAGATTTGTCAAAAGCATATCATATACCTTAAAAATCTTATCTTCATAAGATTAAATTGTGTACATATTGATTTTAAAACAAAATAGAATTTTGTTCTTAAAATAGTAATTCTATTTTGACTAGTCAAATGAAATAGAATATCTATATTAATATGTTCAAAAGAAAATATTAGTTTAAACTCTGAAAAAACCCAATTCATTAGGTAATCTGAAGCAATAACATTTTTATATAAATGATAATGATTTTATTATTTAGAGTTAAGAAACATAAAAGGAATGATAAACTTCAATCACTTAGTATTGATATCAGATTTTAAAAACACAAATGTAAGATGTGAAAATTACAAAAATAAAATTTTTTTCTAGCTTTCAGAGATTAACTTCTTTGTCCTATTATAGGCAAAAACTGTGGGTTTCTTTTCTTTTTTTTGTAATAGTGATAACACTGTATTCATATTTGGGCATGTCTATATCTAAGTGATTTTTAAAGTAATACTATGAACAGAATGTCTGCATCCTGCCCTCCAAAACTCATATGTTGTTCCCTAAATGTGATGTTATTGGATACAGGGCCTTTTAAAGGTAATCAGGATTAGATTAGATCATGAAGTGGAAACATCATTGTGGAATTAACAGTCTTATGATAAGAGGAAGCAACACAGGATCTCTCTCTCTGGGTGCCTATGCCAAGGAATGTCATGAAAAGAAATAACCAGGAAGAGGGACTTCACCAAAATCCCTATCATATTGGCATCTTTATCTCAGACTTCCAAATTTCAGTACTGTAAAAAATAAATATTTATTGTTTAAACCAATCTGTATGTGCACATTCCGCTATAGAAGCCCAAACAGATTGAGGCACATATTATAGTTTATTTGCCTCTCAGCATTTAATATAATGCCAATTGTGTAATTTCAATACTAAGAAATTGAATTAGTCAAACTCTTAATTAAAACATTCTGTATTGCTTAAGTTTGAATCAACATAATCTGAAGGATCAGTATTGTAGCAGAAAATGTAAAAAATAGCATTCATTATTTTCCTGAGATATCACTATTATAATTGTGTATCCTTATATCGATAATAAAGCATGGTAAAGTACGAATAAGCTGTGATTTTTTTAAGAAAGTTTTAAGTATAAGCAATTTAAGACCATAGTTTCTTCATTTTTTCATGGTACGATCAATTTGCCAACCCTTTTAGACTTTCCTTTTTCAGGATCCTGAACCACCAAGCCACATATTACCGTGAACAAATTAGTTTTGACACCTTGAGACATTTAATTATTTGCAACACTGAGTCAGATGAAGGTGAGGCTGAGAGAAACTTTTCAAGCTCTAGAAAGATATATATGCTAAAAATGTCATATTAGGATAGTTTCACCCTAAAAATTCACTTAATAATAGAAATATGCAAATAAGGCTGCAAATTTCTAGGAAATAAGCATATTACAAATTAAATGGAAATATAAATTTTATCAGTTAATATATAATTTTAACATCCTACTATTCAGAAGTAGTTTTCAGAGGTATAGAAAATCTCAGTCATGGCAGTGAGTACAAAGTTCATTTACTACAGACATTCATTTTACAGTTGAGGGAACTGAGGTTCAGAGAGGTTAAGTGATTTGCCAAGGTCACTCTTCAGTTGCTATTAAACTTAGAGAGTCAAAACTAAGACTTATTATTTCCTGAGTATTATTTTATTGATTTTATTTTTTTCATTTATCAGAACAATAACAACTTAAGAACATCCAAGTCTGCTGTTGGTGAATAATACATTTAATGTAAAAATTGTAATTAAATTCATATATTTATTAAAATGGTACAGTTAATTTGGCAAATTTATAGTTATGCCAATTTACATGGCTAGAATTAAAGAATTCTGAGACTAATTCATAATTAAAATTTTTCATTTTTTTATTAGTAATTATTTAATGTTTATTTTATGAACTATTTTAGGAATATATACATGTGTGTTTGTGTGTGAGCATGAGTAAGCATGTGTTCATTTTGGTTTTCTTCACAGTTCTTAAAGTCCTGATTAAAAAATGATTTTCTGAGATTGATAATTGGTTGATTTGAGGACATAAACTAAATATTTCAATTGATATTTATTCCTATCTGTCCATGGGAGAAAAATGATTTTAAGATATGTGTTACTTAATGCAAAGTATGTCATGAACACACACACCTTACTTGCTTATATATTTAAGATATAATGCAAAATACAATTGATTAAACTTTTAAGTATTAAAGTATATAGGGAATGTGAATTGTCCATTTTTAATCCTTATTAGTGTAAGTATATTCAGCTTG
Organism: Alouatta palliata; assembly: GCA_004027835.1. Classification (NCBI taxonomy): domain Eukaryota; kingdom Metazoa; phylum Chordata; class Mammalia; order Primates; family Atelidae; genus Alouatta; species Alouatta palliata. The sequence goes on along the minus strand of PVKV010003613.1, from coordinate 85,961 downwards.
AAGCTATTAAAAATAAGTGTGTGTGTGTATATATGTATGTATTTTAGTGTATATATGTGTACATATATATTTCTTTGTTCTGGAAGAAGGCATAATGCCTGAATGTCCAATACCATGATGTGTGTGTGAGTGTATGTGTGTGTGTTTGTATAAATATATGTATGAAGTATAATGCTAAGGCATGTCCAACACATGACCAGTATATATATATGTATATATGTAATATAAATATATATTTGTGTTTATGAAGAAGTTTAAGTAGAAAAATATGATACAGATATATATAAGTATATATAAATATTACATAAGAAGCCATAAGTCTAGGGAGAAATAGGTGTCTTATATGCTCATATTTTCCTTTTTACAATTTACTCATGACTATCCTGCATGAATTACATTTTATAACATTGAAAATCTTTGAACTTTTTGTTACATGTGATGAATTGTAAAGTTATTCATTGTTTAATGAATACATCCTTCACTATTGTTAAATGAACAAGAAAAACTGTAGAAAATTTTGTTTGTGTCTGTAGAAATCTGTGTTTGTAGAAATACATGTTCAGATTTTTAATCACTTTTTATACTAAATTGCTTAATTTAATTATCATAGTCATTTTTTTATTTTCTGATTTAATTAATCTGTTATGAAATTGATAAGTCACCCACTATACCATAGACATCTAACCTCTTTATATGGTGCATAAAGGTATCTTTCTTTGTAGAAGATTTTTAAAATGTTCCTCTCACTCTGTGTGACTGTATGACATTAAGCAAGTTCCGTAATGAAGGTATTATCTATGTGCTTGGTTATTCATATTTATATATAAGAATATGCATATATAGTATGTATATTATATATGACTATACATCTTTGTCAATTTATTGCATTATTGATGTATTCTCCCAAAAATATATTCTCAACCGTGTTATAACTAAAAGTAATTTGATTCTTGAAGAACATCCTCTGGTGATAAGTGGCATTCAAATTTCTGTTTAGAGTTTTCTTAGTATTTTATTAAAATATATTGATTTTGTATAATTATTCTGTGCATACAGAATAGTGTGATTTCTTTTTTGTTGAATTTTTTTACTAATTTCTATTAGTGCAGTTTTGCATTTACTTGTTTGAAAGTTTTTATTTTATCATGTAATTTGAACAAGATATTATGTATTTTATCTTGCAAGAAAAAGAGGATAAATTGTCAACATATTCTTAAACTAGGGAAAATGTCCAGTGCATTACACAGGATGGATGTACTCATTTTTTAAAGACAAGAATTCGAAGCAAATACCTCAAAATAGTAATTGACATTCATAAACTACTTTCCCTTGAAACATCTAAAAGTAATTTGAATAAATTACTTAGCCCCTCAGCAGTTTCAAGTGGTATACACAGGCAGGGTGGCGTGTGCCTGTAGTCCCAGCTACTTGGGAGGCTGAAGCAGGGGAATTGCTTGAACCCGGGATAGTAAGGATGCAGTGAGCCAAGATTGTGCCACTGCACTGCAGCCTGTATGACAGAGACTCCAAATCAAAAAAAAAAAAAAAAAAAAAGATAAATAAAATTAACACAAACAAACCAAATATATGTTTGAGAACATCAACCTGTTAAATGTCATGAGGACATAAACCTATTAAAGAGTATGGGACTTGGATATTTCTATAAATGAATGATGATAGCTAAGGAGAAGAAATATGCTTTTATCATAAATATGTCCTTTGGATTAAATGGCACACCACAAGCCTAAAACATTGTCTATAGAATCATTAATTGAAAATGATGGTTGTCTGGCTGCTGCCCCAGCATGAAATGGAAAATCATCCTGAACATAAAGCTAAAATAATTATCACTATTTATTTCAATTATAAAATTTTAGTGTAAAGTCATAAATCTATTACTTATACCAAATTGGATTCCAGAACATTACAAAGAGTATAATGAAAGACTTAGACTTAAATGTATTTTTCTAAATGGACCCGCCTCTCATGTAGATTGAATTTAAGATAATATTTCTGTGTTTGATATATTATTACAAATTAAAGGTCCCAGCTTCATATTGTTATTATTTTTAATATCTTCAGCATCTTACATTTATCTTATCCCTGACCTCCTTAACATACTATAAGCTGAAATACGCAATGTAGTTATTTTCCTTAAAAATAATGTTTTATGTCAGGTCTTTCTTTCTCTATATGTCATTCTCTCTCTCTCTCTTTCACATACACATACACTATCATGCACAACACATAATGGCCCACACCCTAACTTCAAGTTACATAATGCTTGAGATGAATAATAGCACATTTTATTACTTGCTATAAAATTTAAATGTAAAAATATCTAATGTGTTCTTTTTATCTAAGTCACTTGCGAAATGTTAATAAATATCATAGGTCTTACTGGATACATCTAACAGTTAAGAGACCATTTCTACTGTGCTTGCCTTAACAGATGAAAAAATTGGTAGTTTTGTTTGTATTTTATTTTGAAATTTATATTTCCATTAGCTATTTTATATAGTATCTATTTTATTCATTTTCAGGTTTCTCTCTGTACAAACCCTTTGTTGTTAGCATATCACAAATGAATTTATTTATCGTGGTAAAGTACATATAAAATTTACCATTTCAAACATTTTAAAGTGTAAAATTCAGTGGATCAAAGTAGATTGGTTTTCAAAAATTTGACTCTGATTACCTAGTGTACTTCTCTTGGATTTATCCTCTTTTGTCTTTGCTGAGATTCCTGTATATGTTAATGTTTATAAAAATATGTAAAGTGTTTAGTCATTATTAGCTGAAATATTTGATTACACATTTTCCATTTCTGAGGTTGAAATTTTATGCAGTGTGATACTTAATATTATTGAATGGTTTATTAGGGTCTGGATTTTTTTCTTAAATGTTTTTTCTACTTGATACATAGATTGAATAATAAACATTTCTTTTGCCATTTCAAATCTAATCTTATTTCCACTTATTGTAGTTTTTACTCCAAGTATTGTGCATTTCAGTTCTATACTTGTTTGTTTATAGCTTAATTTTCTACAGTTTTCTGTATGTTCATTCATTATAATAACCATATTTTTTAAGTCCTTGAACATATTTGTGACAGCCTCTTCAAAACCTTTATCTGCTACCATCAATTCTTGGGTTATCTTAGAGTTGGTTTTTATTAACAATTTTATTTTCTAATTATGTATCACATTTTTCTGCTGCTCAGCATACCCATTAATGGTAATTGTGTTCTGGACAATTTAGAAAAGTATAAATTCTAAATATTGTCATCATTTTCTAAGGAATATCGAGGGTTTTGTAGGTTTTGTTTTGTTTCTTACTGTCAGACAGTACATTTACTAATGGGTGATGTTGATCCTGCTAAAGCTTCATTTTTAATTAATTAACTTTTTTAGTGAGTGAGGAGATGCCTTAACTTTAGGCCTAGAATAACACTTCTCTAAAAATGTAGCTTGTCTGTACAATAACCTAAGAACCTAAGATATTCTGGGAGTGCCTTCTATGTTCATCAGAATTCCTAATACTTAACAGCTCTATGCATTCTCTGAACTCTTTCTACAAATCACATATCTGTTTTCCTTTTTGTTTAACATAATTTGGTTTCATTTATGTAACTGTTTATCTTTCTTTATATGTGCCACTTCCCATTTCCCTCATTTTATTTTAGGACTCCCAACTGTCTTAACTATAGTTAACTTAGTTCATTTATATTTGCTTTCTGCTTCCTTCATAACTTCATGTGCTGACTAAAGATTTATTTTTAGATTAAAAATGGTTCTTGTATTATCAAAGATTAAAATAATTTTATACAGTGAGTGACACCAGCAAGACGGAAAGGTAGAAAGCTCCTTCCCTTTGCTCTGCCACAAAAACATTGGATAAACAACAACATTAACAACCAAAATAGCATTGTGAGAAATCTAGTAACAAATTAAGAAGCTGTAGAAATCAAGCAAACATCTTTGCTAGCCATTGTCCCACTTCCTTTTCAATGCAATGCTGTACTAGAAATGCTAAATAGAGTTCTATCACCTAAAATCTCTAAATGTTATTTGACTTTAGATTTTTCATTTCCATAAAATGATTTTTTTTAACATTTGGATATTCTTAATATTTCTGCAAATATGAAGACTTATTGTAAGATATATGTGTCTATATAAATGTAAGTAAGTAGCTACATGTGTGCCTGTGTGTATATGTGTAATTATTTTATTTTTAGCATTACATTGTTTTTGAATCACTCATGTCCTATTGGTAAATCTGATATATTTTCACATTTTATTTATGGATTAAGAAAATGAAGATGTTCACAAAAGAATAAGGAAATTTCTTACTTAACATGGTAATTTATTTTATACATGAGAAAACAAAAATATATAAAGTTATATGTTTATTCTCATTTATAGAATCTGATATATTTTCACATTTTATTTATGGATTAAGAAAATGAAGATGTTCACAAAAGAATAAGGAAATTTCTTACTTAACATGGTAATTTATTTTATACATGAGAAAACAAAAATATATAAAGTTATATGTTTATTCTCATTTATAGAAATTGTTATTGCATACCTCATATCACTTTTAGTTAGAAATCAAACCTAAAATTACTCATGTATATCTCATTTTTATATTAACCTAAATCTGTCTTTATAGTTTTGTACAGTAGTCATTTCAATGTAATTAACTCGTAACTTCATTGTTTCACAAACCAGCCCACAAATTTCTGGAAATATGAAGTCTTTGTGAAGTACAAATATAAGAGTATGCAATGAAAAGTGCTTTCATCATACCACTTAAATAGCTTACTAAATTTTTATAGATATTGTAGGAAAAGGCATGTAGCTTTTTTTAACATGGCTTTACATCTGTTGCTGAATGTATCATTTATAGAAAGTTAATTCATTCTGATGTCTACATTATTCATTTATACACATATGGGAACTGTTTTACACTATAATTTTTCTAAAAATCATCCTAATCATGTTTGTTTGATATTTTTTCTTTATATTTCAATATAAAATAAGTGAAGTTTCTGTTACAAGAAGTGAGGTCCTTGGTCTTTTACTCTCTCACTCACTTTCCCAAATATCACTATATAAGGATGTCAATCATAATTAAAAATTACTTTTCTAAATATAGTTGTATTTAATTAATGTTTACTGCACTTATAATTGTGTCCCTTCATGCAAATGTTTAATACTAGATCTTTGGGAATATTTAGTACACATAAACAATAAGTATGTTACATTTTGGCTGTGTACTATCAGAATTTTTTTTTTTTTTTTTTTGAGACAGGGTCTTGTAATGTTTCCCAGGCTGTAGTGCAGTAGTGCAATCTCAGCTCACTGCAATCTCTGCCTCCAGGGTTCAAGTAATTCTCCTGCCTCAACCTCCCAAGTAACTGGAACTACAGTCATGTGCCACCACACCCAGCTAATTTTTTGTATTTTTGGTAGAGATGGGGTTCCACCATGTTGGCCAAGATGGTCTCGATCTCCTGACCTCGTGATCCACCTGCCTCAGCTTCCCAAAGTGCTGGGATTACAGGTGTGAGCCACCACCTAGCCACTATCAGAATTTTTATTTGTTATAGTTTGAAATTGGAAAAACGTTTCTATGTTTTTATTCTGTGCAACCCCTATTCCATACAACTGATTGAAGATTCAGTATTAATAATCTAAGTAGAAAGCACTTGCTGCTGCCATGCAGAGACAGAAAGTTTAAGTTAAATACCTATCTATAGTAGCCCACTATATTGATAATTATTTAGACCATTGCATATATAAGACAGTCACTATGTTCACAAAAATAAGCGACTGGAAAATTATTTTTAACTTTTTCTCTAGCATTAAAATCTTAACTCTGTGATTTTAAATATAATTTCATAATAAACTTCTATAAGAAACCAAAAGGAAATTTTAAAATAACATTTTATAAACTACTACTACTCATCCATGTTAGTTATATCTACACTTGAATATGGCTTTATAAAATCAGAACATTATACCTATAACAGAATGTGTGATAGTTCTTAACAATAAAGGTTTCTATCAATTATACAAGGTTTTTTCATGTGTTGTTTGGTTGTGGCATATACAGATAACACACGACAATATATATTTTCATTATAATAAACATTACGTTGGTCTTGTTATTGAATCTTCCATGTCCATTCCATTTAAAACAGTAATAACTTAAGATGATTTTGGAAACTTTAGTCTCTTGACAGTAATTGATTTATGCATAGATGTATAATTTTCATATCTTTGTTACCTAGAGTTATTACATCTATATTATGCTTATTATGGGAAGCATCTGAAACCAAACACAGGATGCCAGTGCAAAGATAGAAGGGACATGACATCGTTGAATCATTAAATTACTCATCAGTCAGATCTTAGAAGTGCAGCTTATGTGATAAAATGTGTCTACTATTTAAATATGTTAAATTCAGTGGGTATTTTTGGCGTTAATTGTGGTTTATATCATGCTAACATACATGAGCCCTCTGTTCTTCAGATAGAGAGTTACAGGTAGCTTCATCGTGTTAAAATTTTATATCAGACATTCTTTAAAATGTATGTATGTATGTATGAATGTATACATGCATTTATTTATTTATTTTGAGATGCAGTCTCACTCACTGTCACCAAGGCTGGAGGGCAGTGCTGCAATCTCAGCTTACTGCAACCTCTGCCTCCTGGGTTTAAATGATTCTCCAATCTCAGCCTCCCAATCAGCTGGGACCACAGGTGCACACCACTATGCCTGGTAATTTTTATATTTTTAGAACCATGGGTTTTCACCATGTTGATGAGGCTGGTCTTGAACTCCTGACCTCAAGTGATCCACTGACTTGGACTTTCAAATTGCTGGGATTACAGGTGTGAGTTACCATGCCTGACCTAGTCTTTCTTTAAATTTTAAATAAGAAGTACAGTAGTATGTATAAATATTCCAAAAGTTAGTATTTAAGTTTCAAATTCAGTTTATTTATATGTAAAATCTAAACGTAAATAAAGAAAAATAGGCAACCTTAGATTTGTTTAAAATGTGACATGTATAAGTTTTCTAAAAAGTAAGGGAAAGAAATATCAATTTGCCCAAGTTGACATAAAAATAGGAAATAGACCATAGTAGGTACTCAGAAAACATTGAGTGATAATTTATTTTCTTAATTACTATACTATAGAGCTATCCTGGCCATAGAGCAAGTCGTGTGGCTTACCAACTTCTTTGTGGTTTCCAAAAGAATATGAAGAAAGAAAAAAGTGTAGAAGGTATTTTATATCTTCTATATATCACACTAAGTTTTTAAAATAAACTGGTCTTCTTCTTAGAGAATACAGTTATATGCTATATGCTGTTTCAAGATTTGTTGATGATAAAACTCAATTATTGTTAAAGGTTTGTGCAATACGAATCGTGTATCAAGCTAATTTTGAACAGCATGTGAAGGGGAAAATTTAAACCCTATGTATTTATCTAAGCTCAAGATGACAAAATTAAAATTTCACTCTGCCAAGATTGCAGCACTGCACTGTAGCCTTGGCGACAGAGTAGGTGAGACTCCGTCTAAAAATAGATACATACATACATACACACACACACACACACACACACACACACACATACATACCTACATTTTAAAGAAAGACTGATGTAAAATTTTAAGAAATAAAAACAAATTTCTACCTAATTTTTAAAGAAATTAGGCAAAAAATTAAATGTTTGCTTAGCCCAATCATTAAGAGGAGACTGACTCAGAAGAGATGAATATATAACCAGTAATATATCTCAATCTCAATAATGCTATAGAATAATTGATGGTGATGAAAGTGCTCAGCAAAACAAACCACACAAAAGTAATAGAGGTGTCAAAGACTGGAGGAATTCTGGTCTTCTACAGAATTAATGTTTGCACTTCCTTCTCCTAGCTTCATATGTTGAAACGCTAATTTCCCATCTGATAGTATTGGAAAGGGAGGACTTCGGGATGTAATTAGGTTCCAAGGATGGATTTGTGCCCTCATAGGAAGAGACAGACGAGAGTTTGCTTACTGTCTCTCTGCTGTCTATCGTGTGATGATACAATAAGATGCTAAAACATTAAACAAACCTTCACCAGGCATTGGCTTTGTTAGCATCTTACTCTTGTATGTCTTAGCCTTCAGAATTGTGAGAAATAAATGTTTGTTGTTTAAGCCACTAGGCTATGGTAATTTTTCTATAGTGGTCAGAACTGACTGCAACATGGTCCAACAGAATATTAGTCTCAGACAGCTTTAAATTTTCCTCTTAATGCAAACACAGCCTAGAAGAAATAGACTATGAAGCAAAATGTCCTTCAGGTGATGGGCCTGGTGCATGGGAAAGCTTTTGCAAACAATTCTCACAATAAAGAATGGAAAAGAGGATTCACTAAGGAGATCCCAAATGAGAGCAGAAAAATTACCAAATCTCATTCTTTTGTCCCTAGATACTTGGGGGAAAGCAAGGATAGTAACGATAAAAAAAGGTATGGCTGGAACACAGGGTCCTAGATAAAGAAAAATTCTCATTTTTTTTCCACCATCTGTGACATAAACAAGACACACTTGTTAAACATTTATGATCACATCACTGGCTTAAATTTAATTACAGAAATGATTACATTCAACGTAAAGCTCCATGAGTACCAGTAAAATAAAGATGGTAAATCTAAATAAAGGGAAAAGCCTAATTATAGGCTATTTTTAATAGCAATTTTCAAATGTAAGAACACAAAATGCTTTAAAGTATGAGAAAAAATTACACCTTTCTTACATTTTCTAAAAGAGCCAGTATAGCTATGTTAAGGAGATAAAGTATATTTTAAAGAAAAATGTAACATTAGTGACAAGGATTATAATTGTAAAATAATCATTTCAAGAGGAATGTGTAAGAATTCTAAGTATGCAATTAGTAAAATAGTTGTTATATATGATAGAGTATTTCAAGACAAACTACATTAGAACTGAAAATAGAGACAAATTTACAACTATCTTTTGGTATTCTTAAAAATCTTTTTCAAGTGATAGACTATTTTTAAAAAAAAAACTAGAAGATTTAATAAATAACACCGATAAACAATAGATTTCTTTGAAGTACATAGTATGCAAACGCTTTCCAAGAACAATGTGCCATTTACCAAAACAGATTACAACCTGAGTCATACAAAAGTTTCAACAATTTTAGAAGACTTATATAATTCCCTGATGACTTTAAAATTAAATCAGATTCAATAACAAAAAGTTAATTAAAAAAATTCCAAGAGTTTGAAAATTAAGTGACACTCTGAACAATAAGTCGAAGGGCAAATAACAGTAATTTTTATTAAAAATGAGCAAATTGATAATATAACAAAATTTACTAGATTTCAGAAACAACAGTCATAAGATTTTTAATGTTGGTAAGTAATACATTGTCAGCAAAAAGTTAAAAAATAATGACATAGGCTTCCTAAAAAATACATAACAAAAGGTGAGTAATATCCAAATAAAGCCGAATAGAGGAAATAACAAATATGAGGAAAAAAAAGTATGAAACAAAATATAGATATAAAATAAAAATAACTTCAAACATTTTATATAAGAGATCAGCAAAAACTGATAAAATTTCTAAAAAGACTAGATAAGTAATTAGAGAAGTATAGATTAATGATACAACAATTTTTTAAAATTCTGTTTACAGATACTAAAATTATTTAGACTATAGTTAGGCAATTGTAGAAAATAACTTTTTGTCAACTAGCCTGACAATTTAGATGATAAAGGCAACTTTTGTAAAGCACTGAAAAAAAAAATCCTAATGATAACAAAAAAATAGTCCTATGTGTATATGAAAATATGGAGTCCTATATGAATCTACAAAACTGAATTTGTAATTTGAAATACTCTTATAAAATCAATTCTAGGACCAAATGGTTCACTTACAAATTCTTCAAAACAGTCAAAAGAAAAATATCACTAATTTACAAACTTCCAGAAAACATAAAATGTTGGAACAATTTAATTTTTATGAAGAAATATGTTTTATACAAAAAGCTAAAAAATAAAACAAGATGATATCTCCTGTAAATATATATATATATGTTTGTGTTAATATCTCTTATAAGTACATATATATAATACTACCAAATTAAATTTATGATATATAAAAAGCAAATATACATATGTGTTAATATCTCTTGTAAGTACATATATATATGGTGTGTGTGTATGTGTGTGTGTGTGTGTGTGTGTGTGTATATATATATATATATATATATATATATATACCATTTAAATTTGGTAGTGTTTCATATATATATATATGAAACACTACCAAATTTAACTGATGGTATATAAAATGCAAACTACCTAATAATTATTTGACATTTTGTAAGAAATGTAAGAATGGCTTAAAATTGAAAAGCAATATAATTTACTGTGCCAACAAATTTTAAACAATCATATAGTGATCTCAATAAATGTCACAAGTACATTGGATAAATCCACTTGTGATCATAAACTCTCAACTTATTAGGAATAGAAAATTTATTGTTCTGACAAAAGTTATTCATAAACGTCATACAGAAATAACAATACATACTGAAACCACTGTATATACCAATGAAGTAATGAACAAGGAAATCAACTATATAAAGCTGAAAAAATCATATTCTGTGATGTTTAATGACTTTTCTATGTCTCATTAGAGAACTGAGATGGTGGAACAAATTTAACACCCCATGCCTCTTCCAAACCTAGAGGCATATAAATAATGGCTGATATCTGCTTATCTGGAGCAGAAGGACTGGAGCCATAGCTGGTAGGACCACTTAGATGCATTGCTAAAGGCTAGTGTGAACTATTATGAGACTGAGAAAACTGCAGAAGATTTAGTCTTAGAAAGTCTCAATATTTGGTGATTTTAACTTCAATTACCCCACCAAGTTCCTATTGTAAATATTTGAGAGATATTGCCCTCATGGTTCTGGCAAGGGTAAGAAAAGAATACTAACTGTGAAATATTTCCAAAATATTTAAGATAACAAAGCCATACTCTTTGGAAGGGAGACTTATTTCCAAGTCTTTTCCTGAGGAGTGGCATTAATCCTACTCCTGCTCCTCTAGTTTTCATGTTTCAAATAAGGGAGGAAAAACATGTATATCACTAAGAAACACTTTAGAATGTCACAGCTCAGAGACACAGGCCCAATAATATGATTTAATTAGAAAATTATGAAACATTCCTCTCCCTACAGCTTACTACCATACTAATAAAGTTTTAAAATAATAGCAATAAATTGTAGCTGATATATTTGTAAGCAAAAGCCTCTTTTTGAGGAGAAGGACTTAGAGAAACTCAAGTGAAGAATAAGAGCAAAAATAAAGACACCAGGGGAATTTTAAGCTTCTGTCACCTATAGCAACAGAAAATATTAAACATATTTAATCCCTAGTCTGATCAAATCTTCAAACTCTAGAACCATTTACCTCAGATTTTATTAACCAGTACATTGTACCTGTATTTAAATAACAACAATATAAATTAGAAGGCATTTCAAAATAAAAGAAAATAAGGAGTCTGAACAAAAAAGGAAAGAAAACGAACTAGGCACATACGTCTATCCTTATGCCAGTACCATACTGCCTTGATTACTTTTGCTTCACAGTAAGTTTAAATAGGAAGTCTGAGCCCTTTTACTTAAAAATGTCTTAAAAAAATAGAAACACAACATACCCAAATTTTTGTGATGAAACAAAAATAGTACTCTTAGAAAAGTTGGTAGCAATAAATGCCAAAAAAAAGAAAGAAAGAAAGAAATATAAACAACCTAACTTTGCACTCAAATAACTAGAAAAAGAACAAATTAAGTCCAAGCTTACTAGAAGGGAGAAAATTTAAAAAAGATCAGAGCAAAGGCAAATAAAATGGAGACTAGTAAAACAATAGATCAATGAAACTAAAAGTGAGTTTTCTTGAAAGATAAAATAATTGACTAACCTTTAGCTGGAGTAACAGAAAAAGAGAAAAAATATCCAAGTAAAAGGTTTTGTTATTAATTTTTCTTTTAGTTTCTTTATTGAATCATTGGATATTGAGGGGAACCATGTAGCTTACTTTCCACATATTATGAATTTTCCAAGATTATTCCTGCTATTTATTTCTAGTTTTATACCATTGTGGTTGGAAAAGATACTTGATATAAGTTTTTAAATTTTGTTTAGACTTGTTTGTGGTCTATGTCCCATGTGCATTAGCAAAGAATCTGTATTCTATGCTTTGGGGTAGAATGTTCAATATATGTCTGTTAGGTTAATTTTGTTGAAAGTGTAGTTTAAGTTGAATGTTTCTATACTGAGTTTCTGACTAGATGATGTGGTCATTGTTGAGGTGAGTATAGAAGTCTGCTGCTGTGAGTTTATTGAAGTCTATCTCTACCTTTAAATCTTTAAATATTTGCTTTATATGTCTGGGTGCTTCAATATGGAGTGTGTATATATTTGTATTTTTATATCCTCTTAATCAATTGATCACTTTTATCACTCTATAATGATCTTTCTAGTCTTATTTTAAAGTTTTTAACTTAAAGCCTATATTGTCTAACATAACTGTAGCTACCACCCTATTCTTTTGGTTTCCATTAGGATGCAATGTTTTTTCATCTCTTTTCTTTCAGTCTACCTGTGTCCTTAAAAAGGAAATGAGTCTCCTGTATGCAGCCTGTAACTGGATTTTTTTAAAGTCCATTTAGCCACTGGACTATGTCTCTTGATTTCAGAATTAAATCAATTTACATTCAAAGTGATTATTGATAAGTAGGGAGTTATTATCACTGCCATTTTGTTACTTGTTTTCTAGTTGATTGTAGACCTTTTGTTCACCTCTTCCTCTTTTACTGTCCTTAGTGATTTGATGATTTGCTGTCTTGGTATGCATAAATCTTGTATTTATACATTTTCTGTATCTACTACATGATTTTAATTTGTGAATTACTGTGAGGCTTACATAAAACATCTTACAATTATTTCAGTCTACTTCAAGCTGACAAAAATGTTGATAATTTATATAAAATCTACATTTTTACTATTCCTATCCCACATATGTTTACAATGTCACAATTTGCATTTTTAATAATTTTTATCTATGAACATATTAATGTAGATATAATTTTTATTAATGGTTTGTGTTTGAGCCTCCATACTATAGATGTAACTGATTTTCACACCACCATTAATTTTCCCACTTCCATATTACAGTATTTTGGATCGATTATATACTTACTTTTGCCAATGAGTTTTATACATTTATATATTTACATGTAACTAATTAGCAACATTTTTCTTTGAATGAAAGAACCCCCTTAGTATTTTTTTGTAAGACAAATTTTGTGGTGATAAATTCCCTCAGATTTTGTTTTTCTGATAAATTATTTATGCCCCCTACATATTTGAAGAACAGAATTTCTGATATATTATTCTTTTTTTCACAATAATAGTGGGAGACATTAACACTCCACTATCAATATTAGACAGATCAACGAGACAGAAAATTAACAAGAATATCCAGGACTTCAACTCAGATCTGGACCAAACATTTCTTTTTTTCAAATTTTTAAATATATCATCTCACTTCCTTCTGGCCTGTAGGGTTTTTGCTGAAAGATCTTAAGGTAGTCTTATGGGAGATTCCCTTGTATATCACGAGTTGATTTTCTTTACTGCTTTCAAGGATCTCTCTGTGTCTTTATTTTTGATACTATGATTATCATTTTTCTCTAAATGGATCTTTTTAGATGCATTCTGTTTGTATCTGTTGAGCTTCCTAGATCTGGATTATAGTTTCTTCCATGAACTGAAAAAATTTTCTGCCATTATTTGTCTGATTATGTTTTCTGTCCCTTTCTGCTTCTCTTTCCGGAGTTACAACATTTATATTATCTCACTTTACGGTAAAACTATGCTGTCTTTTTCATTCATTTTTCTTTTTGCTCCTCAGATTGGATGGTTTTCAATGACCTGTCTTCAAATTAACTAATTCTTTCTTTCACTTGGCTAGTCTGCTATTGAATTTCTCTATTACATTTTGGAGTGTTGTTAATGCATTTTTAGCTGTATGTTTTCTGTTCTGTACTTTAGAAACATTATTTATCTCCTTGCTGAAATTCCTGTTTGTTTGTGCACTGGTCTCCTAACTTTGGTGAGCATTTTTATATTTCTTTTTTTGAATCCCCTCTCAGGTAAATCATATATCTCTGCTTCATTAGAGGTGGCTTCTGGAGACTTATTGTATTCTTTTATTTGAAAGATATTTTTCCATTTCTTAATTTTCCTATTTCTTCATTTTCATTGACATTCTGTGTTGGTTTCTGTGCATTAGATAAGAAAACCACTTCTCCAAGTCTCGTTTTGCTAGCCTCATGCAGGAAATAATCCTTCACAATTAGCCCAGCCAGAGATTCTAGGTTTCTCTCAGCTCTTTTTGCTTTTTCAGCCCACTGTGTTTGCTCTTAGTGGTCTTCAGGAGATTACTATGTGCCAAGTTGTGCTATTGCATTGAAACAGATGAGATAATTAAGATAGAAGACAGTCTCTCAGGCAGCAACTGAAAAGTTGGAAGGTTAGATATGTGTTTCAGTTTCTTCTTTTCTTGTACAGAAGCTGAAGACTAAAGTTTATTTTCCTCTTATTCACCTTAGGCCAAGGAGACGATCAGTGGCAGATGCCTACGTTCTCATTCAGTCTGAGTGAGAGCATAGGAAAAATAGCCACAGACTTATGCTGAAAAAAAAAAGGTGCTTTGCAACAGAAAAAAACAAAACAAAACAAACAAAAGACGGCTGATCCAAACATAGGCTATTCTAACATTGATGTTGCCGTAAAGCATTTTATACTAGGATTCAATGTGGCTAGCCACGTCAACCTTAATTCATGCAAAGCTGTTATAAATCAGGAAGTTATCTAAACTCTAGGAAAGGGAAGGGTACACCTCGGCTATACATAAAATGTCCTTAGGATTCTCTTTGTTGCTTCTCTCTCTAAATGTTAAAACACTGGATAGTCTTTATTGGAAACACATATGAGCTGAACCACTCATATGGCTTACAGTCTATATTTCTATATTCAAGAAATAGTTTATGGTAGACATTTATTTGAGGGTCTATCATGTTTGACCCTCAAAGAACATTTGGTCATGTCCACCTTTTTTTTTTTCTCCTTGGGAGAATGAGAACTGGAAAGCCTACTAGACAAATTGTAAAAGAGCTATAACACTTAGTCTGTGTCTCTTTATCAGTCTGCTTTTGGAGCATTTATTTCAGGAGTTTGAAACAGAGAAATCTGGTGTTTAGGAATGCTTGTAATTTTTGCACATTGATTTTTGATCTTGAGACTTTTCTGAGGTTGCTTATCAGCTTAGGAGTTTTGAGGATGAGATGATGGGGTTTTCTTAATATACAGTCATGTCATCTACAAACACAGATAATTTGACTTTCTCTCCTCCTATTTGAATTTCATTTATTTCTTTTTCCTGCCTGATTTCCCAGGCCAGAACTTCCAACACAATGTTGAATAGGAGTGGTGAGAGGCCATCCTTTTCTTGTGCTGGTTTTCAAAGGGCTGTTTCCAGCTCTTGCCTATTCAGTAGGATATTGGCTATAGGTTTGTCATAAATAGCTCTTATTTTGAAATATCTTCTATCAATGCCTAGTTTATTGAGAATTTTTAACATGAAAGGATGTTGAATTTTATTGAAGGCCTTTTCTGCATCTATTGAGATAATCATGTGGTTTTTGTCATTAGTTTTTTTTATGTGATGGATTACTTTTACTGATTTGAATATGTTCAACCAGCTTTGCATCCTAGGGATGATGCCAACTTGATCATGGTGGATAAGCTTTTTGATGTGCCACTGGATTCAGTTTACCTGTATTTTATTGAGGAATTTCATATCGATGTTCTTTAGAGATATTGGCCTGAAATTTTCTTTTTGTTTTCTTACATCTCTGCCAGGTTTCTTGTATCAGGATGATGCTGGCCTCATAAAATGAGTTAGGGAGAAGTCCCTCTTTTTCTATTGTTTGAAATAGTTTTGAGGGAATGGTCCCAGTACCAGCTCCTCTTTCTACCTCTGCTAGAATTTGGCTGAGTCCATCTGGTCCTGGATTTTTTTTTGGTTAGTATGCTATTAATTATTGCCACAATTTCAGAATTTGTTATTGGTCTATTCAGAAATTCGACTTCTTACTGGCTTTGTCTTGGGAGGGTGTATGTGTCCAGAAATGTACCCATTTCTTCTAGATTTCCTCGTCTATTTCTATAGAAGTGTTTATAGTATTCTCTGACGGTAGTTTTTATTTCTGTGATACCAGTGGTGAGATCACGTCCTTTGTAGGGAAGCCATCATTCTCAGCAAACTGATACAGAAACAGAAAACCATCCACTGCATGTTCTCACTTAAAAGTAGGAGTTGAACAATGAGAACACATGGACACAGGGAGGGAAACATCACACACCAGGTTCTGTCAGAGGGTGGGGGACAAGGGGAGGGAGAGCATTAGGACAAATACCTAATGCATGTGGGGCTTAAAACTTAGACGACAGGTTGATGGGTGCAGCAAACCACCCACTATGGCTAGTGTATACCTATGTAACAAACCTGTACCTTTTCCGCATGTATCCCAGAACTTAAAGTAAAATTTAAATAAGTAAATAGAGGGACTTGGCCTCTAATCTTTTACTCCTTCACATGCTGAGATTATAGGAATGCTATGGCTTGTCATTCAGATGCTTTTTCTTGATTGTTTAGATCCTGATCTTGTGCAGCTTCAGAGTTGTGCATGTGTATGAAGGGGGGATAGTCTGGTTGTCAGGCTGTTTTCTTCCTCTTTCTTCTCATCAAGATCTTGGCCTTCATTCTACACTTTGGTATTTCAGGCCCAAAAGAATACCTATATGTCCACTGGCTTCACTGTACCTAGCAGAATCCCTCTGTCTAGGAAAAGTTCAGATTCCAAGTCTTAAATTACTTAAGTCCAGACTCACAAATATACTTATAGGGGGGAAAAAAAGTTACTTCAGAACATCATTTCAGCTGTCTGCTTCCATAATCCCCAGACCAGAAAGCTGACCCCTCCTATCTTGAAGACTTCAATATTTATCTGATGTCTTTATACAGATGTTCTTAATGCAACTTTTCTAGTTTTTTCTGCTAGGGCATAAAATGAGTTAGGCAGGAGTCCCTCTTTTTCTATTCTTTGGAATAGAAATCTACTTCATTCTGTTTTATAGTAGAGATCCCAACTTATGTGTTTCTAAAATGAAAAAATATAGAGTAATGTACAGAAAATTTGATGTCAGATGCAGCCATCTCGATGGCTTTATAATAATGTTTTCGACCAGAAAGTGGCACATAGCCAATGTCTCTTGTTGCCTTTGACTGCAGAGTGAGAGTGATAATCTGTTCCTGTTTGCCTGGGACTTATGAGTTCTCAGGATGCTGGACATTCACTGCTACAGCAATAAATGTCCCTGGAATGTTGAGATGAGTTGATCCACCTGTAATGAGAGTCTACTAATGCATTCATTATTGGTTTTATTTGTTTGTTTGTTTTGAGATGGAGTCTTCCTCTGTTGCCCAGGTTGCACCCAGGCTGCACCCAGGCTGCACCCAGGCTGGAGTTTAGTGGCACGATCTTGGCCCCCTGCAACCTCCACCTCCCAGGTTCAAACGATTCTCTGACCTCAGGCTCCTGAGGAGCTTAGACTACAGGCACGTGTCACCACGCGCGTGCCACCGGCTAATTTTTTGTATTTTTAGCAGAGATCGGGTTTCACAGTGTTAGGATGGTCTCGATTTCCTGACCTCCTGATCCGCCCCCCTCCGCCTCCCAGAGTGCTGGGATGACAGGCGAGAGCCAGCCCGCCTGGCTGTGTTCATTTTGAATGTGGGGAAATCACAGGGACTCCAAATATGACGATTCTTATTGTTTCTACTTGATATCAATGTCATGTATCAGAGCAACAAAATGATATGCCAAGATTCTTATAACTGCTGTTAAAAACTTACATTCAGGCCGGGTGCGGTGGCTCACGCCTGTAATCTCAGCACTTTGGGAGGCCGAGGCGGACGGATCACGAGGTCAGGAGATCGAGACCATCCCGGCCAACATGGTGGAACCCCGTCTCTACTAAAAAATACGAAAATTAGCTGGGCGTGGTGGCACGCGCCTGTAGTCCCAGCTACTTGGGAGCTTGAGGCAGGAGAATTGCTTGAACCCAGGAGGCGGAGGTTGCAGTGAGCCGAGATCGCCCCACTGCACTCCAGTCTGGCACCTGGCAACAAAGAGAGACTCTGTCTCAAAAAAAAAAAAAAAAAAAAAAAAAAAAGAAAAAAAAACTTACATTCAAATTCATAAAAGATTCAGTCTCACTGCTTGCTTGTTTTCTTTGAGAACATTACAAATACTATTTTGAAATACATCTTTACGTGCTTTTAAAACTTTTGTTTTGCTGTTTGATACCATTAATTTCATAAGCTATGATTTTCCGCAGCATATGGAAAGACCCTGAATTTTTATCCCAGATCCTTTGATAATTAGTTACATGACTTAATTAATCTTTAAAAACTCTGTTTTTTAATCAGTAATGCAAGAGTTATATTTATTATGTGTTAAATGAGTTGATATCTGTAAACACTTAAAACATGGCAATTGTACTAATGGTATATAAATATTAAGTAATAATTGAAAATAAATGTATCTATTGTTTTAAATTTTGACAACTTATTTTCCTTCATAAGCTGCGGTCATAGTTATTTCTACTATTTGAATTCAAATTGTTTGCTTTTTATATGAAATTTCATATAGCTGTAGCCTGCAACAAGTTTTAGTTTTTACTATTTGTCATATGTTTATATTAAACTAGCATTGCCCAGGTTATTCAAAGAATCACACAGGGATCATTCAACATTCCACTTGAATGTGTATATATTTATAGGCTTCTTGAGGGCACCATTATTCATGCTCATGAGTTTCACTAGTACATTTATGCTGACATCCTCTAAATCTACTTTTCAGTATCTGCTGACCCAGTGCTGACTGTCCCTTTGCACCATTGTCTTTATGACATTTGAGTGTGGAATACATGTCACCTGCAGTAACTCTCCTAATATGAGCATCTAGATTTGCTGCTTGCAGGCATTTTCTAGTACACTAGTCTGATTTTTTCCATGATGTTGGTTTATTACAGCAATATGAATTTCTGGCTTGCTCTCTTTCTACTTATCTATAGAAATATTAAAGTAAGTATATTTCTCATTTCTTAATGTAACATTTACAGTTAAGTTTTAAGATGAATAGTTCAGTGTTCATTGTGTGTTAAAATTTACATGTTTGCAGAATAATCTTATAATTAAATGTCTTAAAAATTATATTTTCAATATTATGAAGCCAAATTTTTTAAAAAGCAATGACACTTTAATTATACTAAGGAAGATACTCAACATGTAATCACCAGCTATTTCTGTTTGATTATTTACTAAGTAATTATTTTAGAAATCAAATACATAAATAGTAAATCAAATTAATGACTGACAGTTGTTCATATATTTTCTAAGTAACATGATTGTTAGATAAATTAGTTTTCTCTAAACAATTTCTAATGTGCTATTCTACCAAGCAAATTCATTCAATTAATCTATTTTCTGACTTAAGACAGTAGAAGTTGACTAACATCATAGGTCGTTTTTACATGCCGTTTTCTTATGAAATTCAATTAATGTTTATAAGTTATTCTATCAATATGCTTCATTAATTTTGACAAGTAATAAATGGAAATTTAAAAATTATTTAGAATATAACTATTATCAAGGGTCTGGAATATATGAGAGAAAAAAATCGCTGTCAATTATTAATCTGTTCATAAAACATATGAAGAACAAAAAAATAAACTTTGTTGTCTTGGTCCTTTAAAATCATGATACTGAAAAGCTATCTTCAAAAAAATACACGCTTTTGCTATGATTTTCATGTGCTGGTATTAAACTGACTAAAATATCTTAGTGAAATTAGTACTAACTTTGAAAAATAAAAACATCACAAACCTCTCATAAAAATTTGCAATTATTAAAATATAGACTAAGATGACAAACAGAAAGGTTGAACACAAAAGCTGGAAGTTTTATAACTTACCAATATTTTTACAAATTGGATAACTATTCAATTGAAAGAATACTTACCTAGTTAGAAATTGGTGACTGCATGATGCATAAATGTAAATACAATATTCAAAACACATTGTTTGTAAATAGAATTGAAAAAAACAAATGTCCTTAAGTCAGAAAAAAAATATCAATATATATATTAGGCCACCCACTTTGTTCCATTCCTTCATTAGTGTTCCCTTACTGTGATGCTGCATAAACTGACGTCTTCAATTAATAAACTGTACTAAAATTCTTCAAATGTAACAAGAAAAATAAGTTATGTCCACAGGTCCTATTTTTACCAGCAGATGGCTCTCCTGGTGTTTTCCCCTAGTAAGGATTCTTACAGCTTGAAATGCCAAATCAAAACAATACGAAATGTAAATACGTATTCTCCACTTCATGCCAAGATTAATATACATATTCACTTCCATCCAAGATACTTTCACAGGCTTCTTAAAATGTATTGAAAAGCTAACACAATTACAAGCACTTTTCAAGTATTAATAAAAATGTACTTTACAATTTTCTGTCTATACTGTTTTTTTGTTCACCAATTGAAGAAGACAGATTACAGATTCCATGCCTGTGTCTACAGAGAACCTCAGAAAACAGTTTTAAAGGACTAAGTCACAAAAATTAAAACCTGAACAGAAATGTGCTAGTGATTTATTCAAATTTATTGTTTTCAAAGACGTTCTATTTAAAATACAACCAACCAAAAGTAAATTTTCAATAATATTCTATGAGTTATTAATGTGGCTCAATTTTAATAGCCTTTGATCAATGCCTTTTCTGGGAAGGCACTAATAGATGGTTGAGCTCTCATATGGTGTTAGCAACAAGAACCAAGAAAAAAAATTTCTTATCACCAGAGCACAGGAGAAAAGTTCTACCCCTTGAAAATAAAAAGCTAATCAACTGTAAAAGAGATCGTCAATAAAATGTTATTTGCTCTCGGTTGAGATGTGGTGCTTTTTAAGATGTGTGTACTTGCAAGTTGTCCATTCCTTAAAGATATGTCTATTTGCTCCTTAGTCGTGCATAATCTCACAAATTTCATTTCAATGTGACATGTAGAAACCCATTAGTTTTTTTTTTACCATACATTTCTAGATTTTTAAAAATAAATGTACTTACACTCCCTTTTTTATTCACATAATTATTAAGATTAGAAATTTAAAAAATAGATTTTATATAAAATTGCAGATATCAGGACCTTTTTAATTCTTACACAGTAAAAAAAAAAAGTTACATACTTTAACAGATTTTTTTAGTGTCTTAAAATATTTAATCAAAATCGTTGGATAAATTTATATCTTTATTTAAAACATATATTTTTTATTATCCTTCAAACTGAAAGTATGATTACCATAGCAAATAAATTTAAGCATACATGTATAAAAGAATTGTAGATTTTTCATTGTAAATTTTATTTTCTGTCATTAGAAATTAAATTTTTTCCTTTTTAAAAAATAGCAATGTGAAGATTACCAGATTTTTTGTTTGTTTGTTTTTTGGCTTTCAAGTGTTGTATTTCATTAAATGATTATTTCCTTAACTGGTGACAATTTTTGTTTTTTTGGCTGTCAAAATTCTTGTCTGCTAAAAATAATAGTGAATTGAATAAAAATAGTGGACATAAAACGTGATTTATTTAAAAAACACTGATTTCATTATCAGAATTTAAAATATTAGTGACATTCTAAAAAGTGAGAGTCAATTAAGAATGTTCATAATTATGTTTATAAATATGCATAGAGAGCAAAGAGGCAGCTAATTTATAATGCTAAGAATCTGGGTTATCAAAAACAATGCACACAGTGTCACATATTTCATAAATTCAGAAAAATATTCCATTTCTTTTTAAAATTAACAATTATTTCATGCATATTTTATGTAAGAAAAATCAGAGTTCTGTTTTCTTGTTTTTAAATTCATGCTTAGACTGCATGGTATTATACATATACTTACTCTGAAATTATAGTTACTACTTGTTTCCAATATTTTTTTCCAACAATTATCTGCACGAGAAACTTAAGAAATGCTGTATTTGTCTGTGTCTCTGTATTTAGCCATATCTATATCTATATATAATCTATATAACTCCTTATTTTATGTATTTTCACTTATTTATCTTTTTATTGGTTTCCAATTTCTATTTTATTTTGGCTTGTTGAGATTGATGCATATATTATTAATTTTCAGGATTATATTTAATAAATGAATCACATATTAGGTATTTCCCTGTTAGTACTTCTTCAGCTGTAATTGCCAGGATTTGATGTTTTATCACACTATAATTCTTGGATCACGAGGTCAAGAGATCGAGACCATCCTTGCCAACATGGTGAAACCCCATCTCTACTAAAAATACAAAAAAATTAGCCAGGCGGTGTTGGCACACTCCTGTGGTACCAGCTACTTGGGAGGCTGAGGCGGAAGAATCACTTGAACCCAGGAGGTGGAGGTTGCGGTGAGCCGAGATTGCGCCACTGCACTCCAGCTTGGCGACAGAGCAAGACTCCATCTCAATATATATATCATATATATATATATATATGATATATATATATATATATGATATATGATATATGATATATTTAGTGATGATTTTAGATTTAAAAAAAAATTTATTACTGATTTTCTATTTACACTGTTCTAAGAAAATATTCTGAAATGAAAAAACATAGATTAGGAGTGCTGCAGCTAGACCACGGGGGCAACAAAAGCTCTACTTCTGGAAGAAGGAAAGAACCACTTGAGAGGGCCCCACTCTTGACACACAGGCCCACTGGAGGACTAAGAAGTAATCAGATGAAAATAAAACCCTCCACTCCTCCAACACTTTACCAGTACAGCAAGTCTCCAGTATAATAATGGATTATAACTCAGAGAGTTGCAAGACACAGACTTTTTTTTTTTTTTTTTGAGGAGGAGGAGGAGGAGTTTCACACTTGTTGCCCAGGCTAGAGTGCAATGATGCGATCTTGGTTCACTGCAACCCCTGCCTTCCTGGTTCAAGCGATTCTCCTGCCTAAGTCTTCTGAGTAGCTGGGATTACAGGTGCACGCCACAATGTCCAGCAAATTTTTGTATATTTTTAATAGAGACAGGATTTAACCATGTTGGCCAGGCTGGTCTCGAACTCCTAACAGCAAGTGATCCACCTGCCTCGGCCTCCCAAAGTGCTGATATTACAAGCGTGAGCCACTGCACCTGGCCAAGACACTGACTTTTTTGAGAAGAAATACACAGCAAAGAACAAAAATCTAAAAAGAGAAGAAAAACTCAAAATTTTGACAGAAACTCAAAGCCTCTGGTACATACAACAATGAAAACCCATTTTAAACATTCCACCTCCCAACCAGATTAGCATAAATCCTCACGCTAAAGGTTTGTTTACCTAAATCCTGCCTACTATGTGCAACATGTTGGTCTTATGACAAAAAAAAAAAAAAAAAGTTAAAATCGTGCCAAAAGACAAGGAAAAAATATACATTCTGAAGAAATGAACATCAGAACCAGAATCAGATATAACACAGATGTTGAAATTCTCAGGAAGGGATCTTAAAATAACTGTGATTTGTCTGTGTTCCTTGTATATTTTATATATGAACCTCTTATTTTCTTCTCTGTGCATTTTCTCTCCACTTTGTTTCCTTCATTGTGCAGAATATTTTTGGTTTGACACCATCCCACTTATCTATTTTTGCTTTTTTGGCTTGTGCATTTCTGATCATGTTTAAAAAGTGGTATTAGCCATATTTTTTTTTTTTTTTTTTTGGATATGACTAGAAAAGCACAAGCCAGAAAAGCAAAAATTGGCAAGACTAATGTTGTGGAGCTATTCTCCTATGTTTTCTTCTAATAGTTTTACAGTTTCAGGTTTTATATTTAGGTCTTTAATGTATTTTGAGTTGATTTTTGTGCATGGTATGAGATAAGGATCCATTTTTTTTCTTCTGCATGTGGATGGCCAATTTTTTTTTAACACCATTTATTAAAGAGACTGCTCATTTCTCATTGTGTGTTATTGACACTTCTGTCAAAAATCAATTGCCTATCAATAGGCAGATTTAATTATGTACTTTATATCCTGTTCCATAAGTCAATGCGTCTGTTTTTATGTTAGTGTCATGTTGTTTTGATTGCAATTACATTATGTTTTGAAGTCAAGGAGAGTGATGCTGCCAATTTTGTTGTTTTTGCTCAGAATTATTTTGGCTATGTGGCATCTTTTGAGGTTCCGTGTGAATTTAAAGTTTGTATATTCTATTTCTGTGAAAAATGATACTGGGATTTTTATAGAGATTAGAATGAATCTGTAAATCACTTTGAGTTGTATGAACATTTTTACAGTATTAATTCTGGAACTTCATTTATTTGCATTTTCAACTCAAAAGCAAGAAAACAACCCAATTAAAAATGGGCAAAGGACATGAGCAGACATTTCTTTAAAAAAGGCATACAGACATAGAGATGGCCAATAAATACATGAAAAAATGCTCAGCATCACTACTTATTAAGGAAATGTAAATAAAACCACAATGAAATATCACTTCCCAATTGTTAGAATGGATTTTATCAAAAAGGTGAATGGTAAGTGTTGGCAATGATGCAGAGAAGAGAATTGTTGCACATTGTGTGTGGGAATATAAGTTAGTTCAGTCATTATGAAAAATAGTATGGCGATTCCTGAAAAAACTAAAAATAGAACTAATATATGATACAGTCATCCCAATTAAAGGGTATATATGCAAAGGAATTGAAATTAATATGTTGAAGTGATATCTGCCCTCTCATGTTCATTGCAGCATTATTTGCAATAGCCAAGATATGGAATTAAGTGTCTGCCAACATATAAAAGGATAAGCTGTCCCTCTTTCTCTCTCTCTCTCTCTCTCTCACACACACACACACACACACACACACACACAGAGAGAGAGAGAGAGAGAGAGAGAGAAAGAGAGAGAGAGAAAGAGAGAGACAGACAATGCAATGCTACTCAGGCTTAAAAAAAAGAAAATCTTTTCATTTGTGACGTGGATAAGCCTGTAGGAGATTATGCCAAGTGAAATAAGCCTGTCACAAAAATATAAATGCTATATAATATCACCTATATATGAAATCTAAAAAGTTGAATTTATGTAAGTAGAGAGCATAATTTTGATTAACAGAGGCAGTGAGAGAGAGGAGGGAGGCAATGGGAAGTTCTTGATCAAAGGGGACATGAGAAATAGGCTTTGAGATATATTGCACAGCAGAGTGACTATATTAAAAACGATGTATTACATATTTAAAAATAACTGAGTAATTTCAAATGTTTAACCACAAATTTGAAAGATAAGTGAGATAATGGCTATGTTAATTAGCTTGACATAATTTCCCATAGTATACGTATTTTATAACTTCACACTGAAGACCATAAATGTATACAATTATGATTTATCAGTTAATATTAGTAAAAGGTAAATATTAAAAACTATAATATATTAAATACAATGATGAAACTATTAGACTACATTTAAGAACAGAAGGATAATGCAATTATATACATAGAAATGCCAGAAATAAAAATATACTGTAACAAAAATAAAAAATACCTTTGAAGAGCTAATCCATAGACAGAACAGATATGAGGAAAAATCTGTAAACATCTATGTAGGTCAACAGAATTTTCCCAAACTGGAAATGCAGAAAAAAAAAAAGATTTTTAATAAAAAATGGAAAAAAGTCAAAATATTAAAAACTGTGGGGTAATATTTATTAAAATGTCATTTCTCTTTATACTAGGATCCATCATTTCTATGGAAATTTCTTTTTTTTTTCTTTTTTCTTCCAGTCTTTTTGTTACATAGAAGGTAATCTGTCACATTGCTTTACCTGATTTATGTGCCTTTCTTTGGTGTATAATACTACGGATTTTTAACACATATTACCACCACCACGGTCAGTCCATGAAACAGTTCTTTCTCTTCAAAACACACACTTACTTTGCTATCACTTCCCCTTTATTTTTGTCTTCCAACAATGTATTCATCCTTTAAGATTTTTTTTTTCTTACTGCTGTTTCATTAAACTTCATGAATGCAATGGTTTTCAGCATGTATGGAAAATTATCTTCCAGTATTTATTGTAACATTTTCACTGAATATTTTCTCTCTCCTCGCATTCTGAGACTCTGAAAGTATGTATATTTGAACACTCCATAGGGCATAGAGGTCTCTCGTGCTTTATTTTGTATTGTTGTTGTCAATTTTGTTGTTGTTGTTGTTGTTTGATATGGTTTTGCTGTGTCCTGCCCAAATCTCATCTTGAATTCCCACATTTTGTGGGAGGAAACTGAATCATGTGGGGTAGGTTTTTCTCATCCTGCTCTTGTGATAGTGAATAAGTCTCATGAGATCTGACGGTTTTATAAGGGGGAATTTCCCTGCACAACTCTCTCTCTGCTTGCCACCATCCATATAAGATGTGACTTGCTCTTTTTTGTTTTCCACCATGACTATGAGGCCTCCCCAGCCATGTGGAACTGTAAGTCTATTAAACCACTTTCTTTTGTAAATTGCGCAGTCTCGGGTATGTGTTTATTTGCAGCGTGAAAATGGACTAATATATGCTTCAATTCGGATTTGTAATAGTACATTTATAGATCACAGTTCTCTTTTTGGTTTGTCAGTTATGCTACTATTATTAGTTATTGAATTGTGCATTTTTTTAAATTTTCAAATGCATATTTTATGCTCCTATTTGTTTTTTTTCTGGCACTTAATTTTGGCAAAAATATTTCTACTTTTTTCTAATTTATTGGTATTTTATTTATAGTTGCCTTATACTTTTGGTATTGAAACTCCAATATCTAGTTCACTTATGGGTCTATTATCTGGAATTTTTTACTTTCTGGTTTTCAGATGATTCTATATGCTGACTTGAGTGTCTGATAATGTTTTGATTGCATATCCTGATGACAAGAAGTTACAAAGAATTTGGATATTTTTCTGTAGTTTTTTTTCTGTGACAAAATGTAAGGATATTTCAATTTTTATTATTGGACTTTAAGAATCTGCAATAAAATCCTATCAAATGTGTCTAAGAGAAGCCCCCTTCTCACTCAAATCCAGAAATATAGATGTTCTTCACCCCTTTCCCTGCCTCCTTCTCTTCCTTCCTTCCTCCTTCTCTTCCTTCCTCCTTTCCTCACCTCCTTCCCTCTGTTTTTCCCATCCTTCCTATTTTTCTGCTTTTCCTTCCTTTCTCCCTCTTTTCCTCCTTTCCTTCCTTGTTGCCAAATTCTTTCTTTTCTCTTTCTTTTGTTGAAATTTATTCACACAGTTTTGTCCTACCAGTCTGGTGAGACAACCGTAAATTCTAGTTTGTATAATTTTGTTTATACTTCTACTCTGCACTGGAATTCAAAAAATATCCCAAAGATGTGATCCCAGCACTTTGGGAGTCCGAGGCAGGTGGATCACGAGGTCAAGAGATCGAGACCATCCTGGTCAACATGGTGAAACCCTGTCTCTACTAAAAATACAAAAATTAGCTGGGTATGGTGGCACGTGCCTGTAGTCCCAGCTACTCGGGAGGCTGAGGCAGGAGAATTTCTTGAACCCAGGAGGCGGAGGTTGCGGTGAGCCGAGATCGCGCCATTGCACTCCAGCCTGGGTAACAAGAGCGAAACTCCGTCTCAAAAAAAAAAAAAAAAAAAAAATCCCAAAGAAAAACAGGGATAACTTCAATGTGCTTCACTTCCGTCTGACGTCTTGGCTTCTCAAGTCCTGGCGGCTTTGCTTGTTCATCCATGCTTTTAAACATATGTGGATTTTTGTTTTGGTTTGGTTTGTTTTAAATATTTTTATATAGACTTTATGTTTGTATTCAGTGGGAAGATTTGTTTTATTCCCATTACTTCAGAGTAGACAGAGGCATGATTTTTTTTTCCTTCCCTATTTAGATACTATTCTAATGTAACACAATTAACTCCTGACATTTACACACAATGTTATTTCTGTAGAAGTTTAGTCATAAAAGAATATAAAAACATATTCTGGATAAAGTTCTTCCAGAAGTGTTTTGGCTCTTGAAGTATCTGGACTTTTTGTACTTATCACAAAGATCATTAATACATATTTATTAAATAAAAATCCTTGACACATCATTTTTTGGATTGCTGAAATTACATGTCATTCCTTTATATGTTCCACTTCATACTACTTTCATAAATAATCAGTGCCTTCTACTACTCATTGTCTTCACTTTACTCTAAACCTTAGTTATTATTTTTCCAAGAATAAAGTAAGCTATAAGTTAACATATAATGGATTTTCTACAAAAATATATGTAAATATTCATTCCTAGTTTTAAATATATTGATTTATTATAGAGGAGCACAGAGATGACAACAGTTAAGGTCAATGATAAAGTACTTCAAGTATGCCAGATGAGACCATGGCCAGTAATTATTATAAGAGTTTTAACATGATTTTCTATTTCTTTCAATTTTATAGTCTATGTCCTGAACATTCAATTCAATATATTTTAAAATATCACATCAGGCTTGCAATCCTATTATTTTCTCACCTAGTTCTTAAATAATAACAACTTTGTACGTAATCCCTGATGTTATGGTTTGTTACTAGCCATATTCACCAGCACTAGTTATTTGCCCAAATTAGGGCTCAGATGCCTCTGATAGTTGGGCTAGGACAGTAACACTCAAGCACAATCTGGCTTTTTATGGCTACTATAATCCAGTATTTATTGGGATTTGATGAGAACAGACGCTAACACTTAAGAGCTCTGATATATTTTTATTAATTTTGTCTTCAAGATACTGCAACAGAATTGCCTTATATAATAGTTTCCTACAGAGATTTCTCTTTTCAGAAGGATTTTACTAAAAATGTATTAATACACTGAAAATGTTATGGTAATTGAGGACTGATGGTTCACAGAAAATTTATACTTAGCATTCTTTGGCGTCAGGTGATAAACACTTCTCACTGTATATTTAAATTAAAACATTGAAGTTGAGAAGAATGCTGATATTGTGATTAACATGTGAATAATGATGCTTTGTCCTAAAAATATAACTAGTTTTTATATATATATCTGTGTAATTGCTCGTAATTGTCATACCAAGATAGCCCAAGTACAAAAATGATAAATTGTATTTAATCTTATCACTGTTCTCATTATGTTTATTTTACACAAACATTATAATAAAAAAATTAAAGGAACATAAAAATAATTATATCTTCTGACATAACTATATTATTTTGAGTAAAAGTATGTGTTTCTATGAGTTAGATTACTATATACAATCCTAAGTTAAAAGCATAAATTTCCCAGAG
Source organism: Alouatta palliata (assembly GCA_004027835.1). Taxonomy (NCBI): domain Eukaryota; kingdom Metazoa; phylum Chordata; class Mammalia; order Primates; family Atelidae; genus Alouatta; species Alouatta palliata. The sequence continues at coordinate 56,376 of PVKV010003613.1, read as the reverse complement.
AGGGTTCAATACAGAGAAACCAAATGTTTCTCCACATGCTTTTACACACACACACACACACACACACACATGGTGATGTAGGCAACTTGAAACATTTAATAGTAAGACCAATAATAATAAGAATTAAGTTTATGGGACATGAAGTATTTCTCAAGATTTGTTTAAATTTAAAAAATCAGACAAAATGTTTTATCTATCTTGTATTATAAAGTTTAAATAGTTTAATTGTCCAAAAAAGGATCTTTTAAATCAAGTAAGACGCTAACGATTTTATATTATGTTTGCTCTTCAGATCCTTAGCTTGAAAACACTTTTTAGTGGGTCAAGGGAGCTAGTACAAATCTACCATTAGTTCTTAAGCACTTCAGCATTTGTAAACGTGTTGAAGTATAACATATGTTTTCTTTTCCTACAATGAAAGATAGAATATTTGCTAAAGAATCTTAATGCACCAAGAGATGATGCAAGGATATTGTAGACTAATTCTAACTTAAGTGACTGCTATAAAATAATGTTTTCATATTATACAATAAATCCAGTGTTATTAAGGAAAATGATTGCTTGCCACAAACTTCAAACAGCATTCAAATATTAATAACAAATATATTGGAGGATGTATCATTTAATGTAAAAATATTAAACTTCAATTACTGTTCTTCAAATAAAACATTGGTTATAGAATCTATTTATATAATACAAAAGCCAATAAATTATTAATCCAGCATCTTATGTTATGAAAAGTTAGCATTTAAAAATGCAAAAAGGAATTTGTTATCTTAATTCAGTCATCTCCCAGTTAGGTGGTATATTTAAATGCATATAATTCTGATAAATATCTTAGTTTTCACAGTATAAATATTAAAGTACATAAAGCCATACATATACCACTGATATAAGAGATTCTTAATACAGGAACTTATAATTTCATAATAGTTTCAATTATTTTTAATTCAAGGTATTGAAATGTAATGTTATCTAATGTCTAAGTGGTGTCAGTTTGGAAAGGATGCTGTAATTTATCACATAAAAAAGAAAAAAGGACAAATTTTAGGTAAGAATAGGGAGACAGCTACTCTTCAGTGAAAACGGACACCATGAAATTGAAAACCATCAGAGTTCACTCTTCTTTTTAAACCTCTGCTTTTTTTCAACAGGGTTGTATTAGTCCATTTTCACACTGCTACAAAGACATTCCTGAGACTGGGTGATTTGTGGAGAAAATATTGTTAATTAACTCACATTTCTGCAGACTATACAAAAAAACCTTGCTGTGTAGGCCTCAGGAAACTTATGATCATGGAAGAAGGCAAAGGGAAAGCAGGCACATCTTCATATGGACAAGTAGGAGAGAAAGGAAGAAGGGGGAAGTGCTACACACTTTTAAACAACCAGACCTCATGAGATCTCAGTTACTATCACAAGAACAGCAAGGGAGAAATCTACATCCCTGATACATTTACCTCCTCCCACGGCCTTCCCCCAACGTTGGGGATTAAAATTTGACATGAGGTTTGAGTAGGAACACAGAGACAAACTATATCAATGGTGGTTGTGTTTGTTTTCATTAAAAAGATGAACTTTTAATAAATACGTGTGGCAATGACAAATTAATGGTCTGAACTTCACATATATCTATTCCTTAAAGGAAGTTTTTTCATATATCAATTTAAATAATCCAAGAATGCTTGTAGTTAGTGTCAATATTTTATTAAAAGAGATGAGGTTTTAAAGAATATGGTAACACTTATTTGATATGTACGGTGTCAGTGACAGAAGAAAATTTCACCAAAATGGCAAAGTTTTAATGCCAGTATTAATGACGAAGTTTGCCCAGACAAAACAATGTAAGTAGCCTATAATATTCTAATACAACAACCCCAATCCTTCATCTGAAATTCACCAAATATTCCTAATTTACTTTTTTGTACTAACAGATACTCTAAGATGGTAAATCTATTGTGTTACTAATTCTTTATTGATTATATGGGAGAAATAAAATATTTATCTTCACCAAGAAGTCAGAAAATATACTTTGGTCATGGAGAAATATAGACATAGATAAAATGTTTAAATTTTGTGAACACAATTCTATTCAAAAATTGTCAGATTTTACTTTCCTTTCACAACATCATAACTTCTCCCAGAAAAAAAATTTATGGAATACATAAATTATTTCACAGAGTGTATTGACAAGTTTAGGTAAATATTTGTGATATTAATTGAAAAAGCATACATGTACCTGCTGAAAGTGGTCACTATGTTTATTGTTTGTCAAAGATATTTGAGTTGCCTTAGAAAACTATAATCTTCAAATACAAAAATTTTAAAAGATAATATTTTTCTTTTATTCTTAACATGGTTCAAGTTTATCCTTAAATAACAATGGAAAACTGAAAGCATTAAGAGATGACGATAACAATGAGTATAAAATCAGCAGGGAAAACTCTGCTCAATAGTGAGTATGTCTGAGTTTCTATCTCTGTATATTTTTAGAGACAGGGTCTCACTCTGTCACCCAGGCTAGTGTGCAGTGGCACAATCATACCTCACTGTAAACTTGAACTCCAGGGCTCAAAACATCCTTGGCATCCTAAAATGCTAAGATTACAAGCATGAGCCACCATGTCCAGCCTAATATATGTTTTTGGATTATGTCTGAGTTAGACCTATTTGGTTGTCATTGCAAGAGGGTTTCTTTTAAAAAAAAAAAATTATTTATCTGATGATGAATCAAAGTGTAGTATATGAGAATAAGTCATAAAGCTAGGATCTAAGTAATGAAGGATTTTTCTAGGCACCTTTGCCAGAACTGTGGAAGGGGCACCTTTTCTGCTCAGCCCACTGTGCTCTAGCCTTTGTGGGAGGGAGCACATGAGTGTGCAAGTGCAGAATGCGGTGGGCTGCTCCAGGCACTGGCACAGGAGCAAGCTCCATATGGGGCCTGAGGCCGACCAGCCATGTGGCCTTGAGGAGAACACAGCAGTGCCCAGGTGAGGGTGCCCACAACCCTGAAGCCCGACAGGGGGTGTTACAGTGCTCCTTTAGTGCCACCATCCACAGATGGCAGTGAATTAGCAGCTCATTAGCTCCTTGCCTCATCACATGGGTTGGCTGCCCTCTGCTGGTAAGGACAAGGGGCTGGTGTGACAGCCTTTATGGATACCCGCACTTGGTGGGTCCTGAGCTCTTGCCCTGTGTCCAAGAATAATGAAGGCACATGGATGATTAAAGGATGGTGATAAGAATGGTTCCCAGCAGAGAGGGGAAGATTCCACAAATAAGAGAGAACATGGAGTGCTTGTCTTTTTGTGTCTGGCTTATTTCAATTAACATAATGACTTCCAGTTCTATCCATGCTGTTGCAAATGACAGAGTCTCTTTTTTTTTTTTTTTTTAACAATTGAATAGTATGTATTGTGTATATCTACCACATTTTCTGTATTTCTTCATCTGTTAATGAACACTTAGGTTGCTTCCAAATTTTTGCTGTTTTGAACAGTGCTGCAACAAACTTGGGAGTGCTAATATCTCTTCAAATTACTGATTTTCTTTCTTTTGGGCATATACCCAGCAGTGAAATTGTTGGATCATACGGCTGCTTTATTTTTAGTTTTTTGACTAACTTCCATACTGTTCTCCATAGTTGTACTAATTTACATTTCCGTCAGTAGTGTACAAGGTTTCCTTTTTTCTCCACATTCTCATCAGCATTTGTCATTGCCTGTCTTTTGTATAAAGTCATTTTAACTGAGTGAGATAGTATCACATTGTAGTTTGATTTGCACTACTCTGATCATGAATGATGTTGAGCACCTTTTCATATGCCTGTTGGCCATTTGCATGTCTTGTTTTGAGAAATCTCTATTAAAAAGGTTTTCTCATTTTTAAATTGAATTATTAGATTCCTTTCCTATAGAGTTTCTTGAACTCTTCATGTATTCTGGTTATTATTCCCTCATCAGATGGGTAGTTTGCAACCACTTTTTTCCATTCTGTAGGTTGTCTCTTCCCTTTATTGTTATTTTGCTGTGCAGAAGCTTTTTAACTTCATGCAAATCCATTTGTCAGTTTTTGCTTTGATTGCCTGTGGATGTGTGGTTTTACTCAGGAAATTTTTGCCAAGACTAAAATTTGTCCTGGAGAGTTTCCCCATTGTTTTTTTTTTTGTTTTTTTTTGTTTTTTTTTTTTTTTGTAGTAGTTTCATAGTGTGAGGTCTTAAATTTAAGTCTTTAATCCATGCTGATTTGATTTTTCTATATGTCCTTTCAGTCTTCTGTTGTGGATATACAATATTCTCAGCACTGTTTATTGAAGAGACTGCCTTTTCACCAGTGTGTGCTCTTGGCACCTTTGTCAAAAATGAGTTCATTGTATTTGTGTAACACATACATGTTTCCATTTGAATCTTCTCTGCAACTTGAGATTGTAAAATAAACTCCCTCTTAATGTTTAGATAGCACTTACATTGAGTCAACCCCTAATACACACACTTACTTATTTAAAACTCTTCTCAGAATTATCCTTTCCAGAATTCCTTTTATTTAATATATTTCCAAAAACCCAAGGGTTTACTAATGTGTTCTGTGTAGTCACTGGTGTGCCCATCACTTGGCCCATTTGCAAAAGGTTACTTTTGCAGGTGTTCTTTATTTCTATTGATTCCTGAAATTCTGAAGGAAAATATCATTTTCCCTAGTATTAAACTCACATATGGTTCCTTTATATTTAGAGTGGAATTCTTCCAGGTTATATTCTTGTGGGCTTTTTAACCTATAATGACACAATTAGTCTGGCACAGGACACCTTGTGTTAAATCTGCACTTTGGCTAAAACCACACTTCTTTTTTTAACAATAAAGACTGGCTTCTTATTGCACACCTCATCTCAGTGTCTGTCTGGTGTTTACTACATAACAGGTTGTTCAAGTCTACATCAGTCCATGAACATTTTTCAGACTATTTGAACAGCAAAGGTAAATGCATAACTTTCTTTTCTGTCAAATACTACTGTGAACCATGCAATCACATCAACAAGTGTTATAAAGTTAGTGGCAACAGAAATCTCTCAGCTCTAACTGTACTCTGGTTCTATTCATAATTTCCCCACATAATAAATATTCCTAATTTTCTCCAATGAGTAAATGAATAAATAAATGTATGCAGTAGAATGCTACTCTGCAATAAAAAAAGAAATAAATTACCAGTACACCCAATATTTTAGATGGATCTCAAAGAAATTTTGCTGAGTAAAAGATGCCAGTCACAAAAGTTACATATCTTATTTTTCTATTATTCAACAGTCTCAGACAAAATTATAATGACACAGATCAGAATAGTGGCTGCAAGAGGCTAGGGTTGAAGAGATAGCATTATAGAGCTATTAATCATGAAGGAGTTGTTCTGGGTCCTGATTGTGGCAGTTCCAAAACAAAGGAATCTGAGTGGTAAAATTCGGTCATAAATTCAATAAAAAAATAAATTTGAGTTTCATAATGTGAAAATGTTTACAAAACAATAAGGAAAGCTCACATGCTTGAGAGGAAACAAATAAATTTAAAAATCCCCCAGAAAGTCTAAAATAATGATAAAGTTATTAAAATTAACCTTGCATTTATAAAAACAAGTGATATGTCAGATTTATCATTAATCAGGAGATAATAAAGGCTGAATCTTATATAACTTTTTGGATTAGAAAGTAAGAGAATTGATTGAATTCCTCTTAAAACATTTGATAATAACTGGAAAAATTTGTGACAGTTTCTGATGGGAAATATTTTTATATGTGCTTCTGTGGATCATTCACTGATAACCACAGAAACACTGACATTAACAAGCAGTTTAAAAAATTAGTAATAACAAATAAAATATTGAATGTTATAATTTTATATTTACACTCACATTTTAGTCTTACACAAATGTTTGACTTAGGTCTATTCATGTCTGTTACAAAGAAATATGAATATATTTTATTTATAATCACTCTAATCAACCATTTTAAATAATTGATTTAGGACTAATATAGGCAGATAATGTGAATAATGTGTCTGTGTAGCTGTTTTTATTACATTTGGCTGTAATTTGTGCTACCTTTGTGCAGCTGTTTTGTACTAAGTGTAAATTAGTTTCAGATAACATTTTCTTTCAAGAAATGTCATCTTAAAAGTCAAAGACAACAATTATGCAAACTAATTTACCTTCTCTAGGTAAATGGTAACATCTCTGTAAATATCAGAATTAACTTCCATGAAGAGTTGAATGATGATGATAGAATTACTCATAACTTTTATGGCTCAGATTAGTTTACATGCTATTGGATGCTACTTTGTGCTTTTTTTTTGTTTAAGTCCTCATAACAATTCTATGGTTTATTAATATTTCCCTCTTGTAAAATGAAATGTGAGTCATGGAGGGTTGGCTAAATCTTTCAGGGTTTTACATATTGCCAATATGTACCAAAAATATTAATCTAGGCTTTCTTATTCACACTTGAATAAGTTCTAAATTAGCTTTCTGAATTTGGTTCTTAAATATCTATTTCAAACTAATCAAATTTTGAACATAAAGTAATGCCTCTACTTATAATGTTAAATCTCTTGATTTATTTTTACCTTGTTAATTCATTTCATACAAATGTCTATTTTTTTCTTTAAATATATAAATTCTTTATCATTCAGAATGTTCTGGAGTCTTGGCTGATTGGTTTTCTAATTAGTTTTTATATTAATTTCCTTAAATAATAATTTGTATAATGTGTCATTTTAACTTTTCTATTGTACACTAATTTGTTTCCTTTTGTGTGTTAGGCTGTTATGTATCTATGCCTACAGAGTGTTTTGGAATTCGCTTTTGCAAAACAGGTTTCAGGACCAAAGCAATTATATTTTTTATTGTATATATGGCCGCCTTTTATTAACAAATTACGTAAATGTAGAATGCTCCATGCTCTTTTATAAATTAAGTTTGTGTTTTAAATTTTTCTTTGGTGACTTTTATTTTCCTAATCATGTCTTGGATGGATGACAAACTACATTTCTGTGTTGTTTGGCCAGTTTAGGAAGATGTTCTACTAGGTCTGTTCGCAGAAACTACAGTGTTTTCATGCTTCTAGCTTTTGACAAGGGGATTAGTTCTCAACATTTCCCAATAAATTTTTAGAGATATTTCAGAGAATATTATCATATAATCCCTAGACTCTAGAACAGTAACTTTGAAATCATAATTTTCACTTATATTGTAATCTGGTACACAGATACACACTGACAGACACACACACACAAAATCACATTTCCAAAATCAAAACTTACCTTTACCATAGAAGATTCAAACCGATAAATGCTGCTAAGTATAATTTACAAAAGGCTGACCAAAAATGGCACTCATTCAAATAAAAAATAAATAGTTTTAATGATTTTATTGGCCTTATTAATAAAGGACAAAGTAAGATGCTAAGACGGTTTCAAAAGACAGCTTGAAAAATAAATTATGACTAAGAAATTTTATAGAGAACTATCAGGGTAAGGTCTCTGAGTAATATACAGAAACGGTTAATGGTCTACACAGAGACAGTAATTTAACATATGTTATATTTACTACGCTTCTGCTATTTTCATATGTCCTAGATAAAAATCTACAGGTAAACTAATTGCATACACACCATTAGAAGACAGTTCATGCCATAAAAGTAAGCAAAGTTTCTACCCAATAATAATTTAGTTTAAGAATATCCAAACATAATTTCATGCACTGAGAATAATTTAAGCGATTTCTTTTAGACTAACTCTAATATTTAATTTTTTCTACTGACACAACCCACTAAATTGATTTCAATTATCACTGATGGGCCACAATCCTCAGATTCCAAAACAGTGCCTGAAACCTATATTACATCTGATACCCTGGCCTGCTATGACATTACTTTTATTTATCTCAAAATCTTATCTTTTTCTCTTTAATTCTAGAAGTTAATAAATTATTTCCTTTATTTCCACTGTGAAGGATTACTTTAAAAATATTTTACCCAGCATTTCTATGTATTTTTAATATGCCTAGAAGAGGTCCATTCTCCATTAGCTTTTTGTATCATGTCACTAGGTGCCCAAGCCATCTATTTCCCATATTTCACGGTAATTGCTTCAGACTTCAGAGCTCAATTGGAACACAGAGTGGGAGGATCATCAAACAGATGGATTTTGATCCTCCCACAAAGAGAATTATTTCCCCTGAAAATATATTTTATGCTATATTTAAAATTCAATCTCTTTCTATTCCACTATTTTAAATGCAAAGAACTGTAGTCACATTATTTATGTAATCAAACTATGAAAAATTGTGGGATCAGTCAAGGAGACTTGATACATGGAAAAGGTAAAGGGAATCGTATCTTTCCTTTTTAAATAAGTTTTTATAATTTAAAAAACTGTATTTGGAAGATAAATCTGGTTTCTCATTAAATAAAAGATTGCAGAGAAATATAGACAAAAGTTTAGTAAAATGGTTTGAAGTATATATAGCAAATTTTATATATGATCTCATATTTTAATAACTCCAGTTTCATTATTCCAGTGAAATTATTGATCTTGCTAAATCTAAAATTCCAACTTTGCCATCTCAACACTAGCCTTATTTGGGGTTGCCTAACAACAATAGTTGCTCATAATGATATTATATAACAACCGCTAAAAAACTCTATCAAGTTTCTACAAAAATTCACAATGCAGATTGTACAGATGAGCAGTATGGTGACTTGTTATTAAGAAAAATATTAGGTTGGGTACAGTGGCTCTTGCTGGTAATCCTGCACTTTGGGAGGCTGAGGTAGGTGAATCATCTGAGATCGGGGGTTCGAGACCAGCCTGGCCAACTGTAGAAACCCCATCTCTACTAAAAATATAAAATTAGCCTGGCATGGTGGCACATTCCTGTGATCCCAGCTACTTGGGAGGCTGAGGCAGGAGAATGGCTTGAACCCAGGAGGCAGAGGTTGTGGTAAGCTGAGATGGCACCATTGCACTCCAGCCTGAGAAATAAGAGCAAAACTCCATCATCTCAAAAAGAAAAAAAAAAAAAAGTAAAAGAAAAATGTTAAATATATGCTTATCTCTGCTGGTCACATAAGGAAATGAGTTGTTCTAGGAATCAAATCATTTAATGTGTTGTTGTTGTTTTTCTTTTTTTTTTTTTTTGCAAAACATTGTCAGATCTTTAGTATCTGTCTTCTTATACCCAAGGCAAAAGTAGTGTGCACTCTGAAAAACAAAATGCCTTTATTATGGAAAAATTGCTGGACTTTGTAGAGCAAGATAGAGGAACATGCATTTGTTCACCCAGTTCTCCATTTTCAAATAGGCATCCAATCTTATTAGATAAAACAAAAATTCCTTTTTATTTTATTATTTAGAATACTACAATAATAGTTAACACACTGTATTTTGTGTTGTTGTTTCTTTACTCCTTTTGCACTGTTGGTTCGCGTGTAAGGCTTATCAATAATCACCCCAAATCATGAAAGATCACCAAAACAGGTGAAGATATTTGATGGAAGCATTGGGATACATATATAAGTTGACCTTTTAAATTGTCATTTTATTAGCTTTAAAGTTGCTTTAAAAAAGATCAATGCTTCTTGCCCCATAAGGAAAGAAGCAAAAGAGTATTCTAATTTTTTGATATTTTGATAAAATGTGTTGGCCAAATAGAAAAAAAATCTCCAAAAAATTCTTTATATAATAGTTTCTTAAGCTGTCGAATATTTGTGTAGTTACTTCAACTCTTTCTTAAAAATGTGTCCTTTGTTGACATACTGTGTCATTTTGTGTGACCTATTTGTCTTTCCTTCAGTATATACGAAGTAATTAATTATCTATAATAGGAGACCACTTTGATAACAGAATAAATAATACAATAACTCTAATAGCATCGGCTTTTAGTAGTTTTAAAACTTCATTTTTATGGCTATAAAAAAGAAAAATGTGAATGAGTTGAAATAATGAAAACTAAAGTTATATCTCAACATGTACATTTTATGTGTACTAAAATGCATTACTGTGGTCTTGGCTTTCACCAGAACATGGGGGAACATGTTTTCTCATAATATATGTTACTCTTCTAGGGTGTTTATGGTGTTAGGTCTTATGTTTAGATCTTTAATCCATCTGGAGTTAATTTTAGTGTAAGGTGTCAGGAAGGGGTCCAGTTTCTACATTCTGCATATGGCTAGCCAGTTTTACCGACACCATTTATTAAACATGGAATCCTTTCCCCATTGCTTGTTTTTCTCAGGTTGTCAAAGATCAGATGATTGTAGATGTGTGGTGTTGCTTCTGAGGCCTCTGTTCTGTTCTGTTGGTCTATGTCTATGTTTTGGTACCAGTACCATGCTGTTTTGATAACTGTGGCCTTGTAGTATAGTTTGAAGTCAGGTAGCATGATACCTCTGGCTTTGTTGTTTTTACTTAGGATTGTTTTGGCTATGCGGGCTCTCGTTTGGTTCCATATGAAGTTTGAAGTGGTTTTTTCCTGTCCTGCATGATCTGCACATGTACCTCATAACCTAAATTATAATTAAAAAATAATTATATATATATGTATGTGTATATGTATATATATATATATATATGTTACACTTTATTTTTAACTAAACTACCAAGAAAAGTGAAAATGTATAAATAAAAATATTTACTCATATCTTGGCTGCTTTTCAATTCTAGAGATTATTAGTTTTTTCTGAGAATGAAAAGAAACTAAATTACATTTGATTTAGTCATTTAACTGGCTGAGAAAATATACTAATTGACCATTAGCAGTAAATACTATATTGTTTATTATTCCATAGATTTATAGCTTTATAAAATAGCCTTTATACTTATCAGTGTAACATATACTTTTCATTTAATAGCTAGAAAGCATTTATTTTCTACAAACTAATTTTTTATTACATACATTTCCAAATAATATGCACATAAGAAACTCTGTCTGTACCCATCTCCTCATCTGTTTTTTTTTCGAGGAGAGCTTTAATCTACAGAGAAAAGGGTAAAACAAAACAGCAAAACCCAAAACGTTATAGCCTCAGTGCAGAAGAGAAATCCACCTCAGCTAGGAAAAGGGAAAGAAAATGTGCTGGGCACAATGATACATGTGGTGGAGGAACAGTAACATTCATAAAAGCCATACATTTGATAAACAGGTTTACAGTATCTAGGAAGACTAAGACCCAATTAGACCATCAAAGAAAGACCCAATCACCAACACAAAGCTAACAAACCTATAAGCTTTTCAATACAAATAACATTAGAATATAGCTTGGAAGACTTCAAGAGACAGATTCTTTTTGCAGAGTCTCAGAGATGTAAGAGTCCAACATAAATAGGGAGATAAAAACTATGTATTACTAAAGATATCATAAATAATACTGTGGTATGTTTTTTGCAGTGTATGTATAGAGAAATGTCAGACAAAAACGGAGGAAAGGAATGATTCGGGAATGTAAGATTCTTCCACTATGGGCAGCAATTTAATATTATTTGAAGGAGGCCTCAAACCATTTCATAACATGTATTGTAAATCCTAAGACATACACAAAAATGTTTTTTAAAAATAAGCTTAAATAGTAACTCAATATAGGAGATAAACAGAATAGTTAAAACTGATCAATCACGCAGAAAGAAGAAAAATAGGAAAAGAACAACAAAGAATAAAGGGAATAAATAGTAAACAGGTAGCAGAATGGTATGGTTTTTTCTTTTAAAAGTAAATAGATGGACATAACAGTAAAATAAATTCTCATAAGCCCTACCCAACTATATCCTGTTATAATAGCCTGTTATTGCACTGTTATGAAAAAATACTGGATACTAGGTAATTTATAAAGAAAATAGGTTTAATTCTGCAGGCTAGCTTCTATTTGACTTCTGGTGGGGCTTCAGGACACTTTCAAACATAGTGGAAGGCAAAGGGGTAGCAAGCACCTCACATGGCCGGAGTAGGATAAAGTGAGAGAGGGGAGGTAACACATACTTTTAAACAACAAGATCTCATGAGAATTTTATTACAAGAACAGCAGTAGGGGAATGGTGCTAAATCATGAGAATGCATCCCCATGATTTAATCACTTCCCACCAGGCCTCAATTCCAGCACTGAGGGTTACTTTTCAACAGAATATTTGGATAGGGACAGAGATCCAAACCATATCACCTGGTATCAGGAAATCCATTTAAAATACCAACACATAGATAAGTTAAAAGAAGGGAGAAAAAGCCTGACGTGGTGGCTCATGCCTGTAATCCTAGCACTTTGGGAGGCGAGGCAGGTGACTCACCTGAGGTCAGGAACTCAAGACCAACCTGACCAACATACAGAAACCCTGTCTATACTACAAATACAAAAATTAGCCAGACATGGAGGCACATGCCTGTAATCCCAGCTACTCAGGAGGCTGAGGCAAGAAAATCTCTTGAGCCAGGGAGGCAGAGGTTGTGGTGAGCCCAGATCACACCATTGCCCTCCAGCCTGGGCAACAAGAACGAAACTCCATCACAAGTAAAATGAGAAAAATACTAAATACTATTTAATTGTGTGTGTGTGTGTGTGTGTGTGTGTGTGTGTGTGTATAACAAATATCCAGCATAAGCAACATAGTGAGACCCTGTCTCTGCGCAAAAAAAAAAAAAGTGCCCAGCATAGTGGTGTGTGCCTATAGTTCTAGCTACTGGGAGGCTAAGGCAAGACAATTGCTTAAGCCCAGAATTTTAAGGCGGCAGTGAACCATGATTGTGTGGCTGCACTACAGCCTGGGTGACAGAGCAAGACCTTGTCTCAAAATTGATAGATTAATAAATTGAATCAATGTTAATAACTTTAAATAAAAACCATCAGGTCAAGATGGTTTCACTAGTGAATTAAGGTAGAAGTAACAGCAGTTTTCAATAATGTCTACCAGAAAGTAGAACCAGAATGACCACTTCCTAATTCATTCTGTGAGGTCAGGATTACCCTAACACCAAAACCAAATAATGCCTTCTCAAGAAACCAAAACTACCAGCTGAATATCTCTCATGAATACAAACACAAAGAAAATTTAACAATATTTAAAGAGAATTGTATACCATAACCAGGTGGCATTTATTACTTCTAAGGAAATCTTATTCAGCATTTGAAAACTAATCCTTATAATCCACTGTCTCAATAAGCTCAACAAGAAAAAGGATAGTATCAAATGAAGCAAATAAAACTGCTACCAATAACAAACAGGCAGAAATGATATAAATTCTCTGCAACTATTACAGGAAATTTCCTAAATTTGATAAAAAAAACATCTACAAAAAACCTGCAACTAATATACTTAATAGTGAGATACAATGTTTTTCTCCTAAAATCAGAAACAATGCTAAGAAAATAGTTTTCAAATGCTATTCATACACACACACACACACCCCCCCTAACTATTCAAGGAGATGGATGTGTTAATTCCCTTGACTATAATAATCATTTTGCTATATATTTGTATATCAAAATAGTGTTTCACACCACACATACACACAGAGATATATGTGTATGTATGTGTGGGGGTATAAAACATAATATGTACATATTATATATATAATACACATATTACCTATACGTATATAATTGAAAGAAATGAAAACAAGCCGGAAAGAACAACGCTAAGATGTTCTATCTTATCACAACTATTCAACTTCTTATTGAAAGTTTTAGCTGCTAAAATTAGGCAAGAAAAATATAACAAAAATATGTAATAGTAAAAATGAAGAAAGAAAACTGATTTTTTATCTTATTTCTGAATAATAAAATTGTTTATTTAGAAATCCTCAAATAATTACCTGAAATTCCCTAAACCGAGAATGAGTTTCACAAGAGAGAATGACACAAGGTGAATATACACAAATCAATTTGTTTTCTTATATACTTGTATGAATAACGTTGTTTTACATCTAAAAATAATGACATTTACAAAGCAACACCACCACCAAAATGAAATCTTTAGGTTTGAATTTAACAAAATATGCACAGAATCTATATATGGAAAACTGTGAAATTCTGATTAAAGAAATAAAAGAAGATATAAAATAATTAAATGATATCTATTTTCTTTCATTGGAACATTAAACTTCGTTAAGATGTGAATTCCTTCCAATTTGATCCATAAATTCAAGGTCATGTCAGTCACAGTATCAGCCACTAGTTGTAAATATTCACAAATAGATTTAATGTTAATATAAAAAGGCAAAAGAAAACTTTAGTAGCAGAAATAAGTCTACAAAAAAAGAGAGAAGAAGAACAGAGTTAGAGAATTGGAGGATTCTCACTACCTAAAAAATATAAGTACTATAAATCTAAAGTAATTAAAGTAGTGTATTGTCAAAGAATAAACTCATAGATGAACGGAACAGAATAGAAAGCACAGGAATAGATTTACACCAACATAGTAAACTAATTTTTGACCATGGTGAGATGACAATTAAGTAAATGAAAAATAGTCTTTTCAATACAATTTTCTGAAATACTTGAAAGCCCATATGTAAAAAATGGGAACCTCTAAATAGCCTCAGATTTTATACAAAAGTTTTGTTAAAATGGTCATAGACTACTTGTAAATTTTAACACTATAACAAATCTAGAATAAAACAAAGGAGAAAATTCAGTATGACCTTGGGTTTGGTGACGAGTTTCTGGATTCAACATAAAATGTTTAGTCAATGAAATAATTAATTGATAAATTGGACTTTATTGAAACTAAAACAGTTTGCTTTGTGAAAGACACCAGTATAATAAGAAGCCAAGCCACAGAATGATAGAAGTTATGTGAAAAACATACATCTGATAAGGAATTATATCCTAATTATACACATACAACTTTTAAGACTCAAAAATAGAAAATCAACTCAATTAAAGTTAAAATTTTAGCGAATAATATAAACATATAACTCACTGGAAAAGATGCTCAAGTAAAAAAAATAAGCATCTGAAAATATAATCAACATCCGTCTTTGTCAACAAAGGCTGCTATAACAAAATACCATAGACTGTGAAGCCTGAACAACAGAAATTTATTTCTCACACTTCCGGAAGCTGTGAAGTACAAGATCAAAATGATAGTCAGTTTTCTGCTGAGGACTGTCTCCCTGAATTGCACACAGCTGCCTTCTCATTGTGTTCTGACATAGTGGAAAGAGAGAGTTAGCAAGCTTTCTGGTATTTCTTCATAGAAGGACATAATCCCATCATTAGGGCTCAACCCTCATGACCTTATCTAACACTAATTACCTCCCAAAGGCTACTTCTCACACTGGAGGTTAGGGTTTCAATACTTGAATTTCGGAAGGAAAAAATATTCAGTCCAGAATATCCCTTGTCATTAGGAAAATGCAAAGTGATACAACAATGAAATACCATTGCACTTTTATTTGAATGGCTAAAATCTAAAAACTGAACAATATTAACTAATGGTGAGGATATAGTAGAAGAGGAGCTTTCATTCATTGCACGTGGATAATTACCGTGGTTACACCATATGATAGTCTTTGGAAGAATGTTTGCCAGTTTCTCACAGAAGTAAACACAGTCTTAATATGACAAAGCAATCACACTCCAAGGTATTTACACAACTGATCTAAAAACCTATGGTGACACAAAACACAGCACACAAATGTGTACTGGAGTATTACGCATCAGTATCAAAACTGGACACAACCAACGTGTTCTTTATTAAGTAATTGGTTACGTAGTTATACAATGGATTACTATTCAATGATAATAAGAAATGAGCTCTCAAGAGGTATAAAGACACAGATAAATCTTTTTTTTTTTTTTAGACAGAGCCTCGCTTTGTCGCCAGGAGCCAGGCTGGAGTGCAGTGGCGCGATCTCGGCTAACTGCAACCTCCAGCTCCCAGATTCAAGCAATTCTCCTGCGTCAGCCTCCCGAGTAGCTGGGACTACAGGCACGCACCACCATGCCGAGCTAATTTTTGTATTTTTAGTAGAGACGGGGTTTCACTATGTTGGCCAGGATGGTCTCGATCTCTTGACCTCATGATCCACCCGCCTCGGCCTCCCAATGTGCTGGGATTACAGGTGTGAGCCACCGCACCCGGCCGACATAGATAAATCTTAAATGCATATCTTAAAGAAGTCATCCTTAAAAGACTATATATGACTCCATTTATATCACACTTTGAAAAACAACACACTCTAGAGACAGTAAAATAAACAGATCAGTGGTTTCCGCATTCGGTGGGAAATAAGAATTTAAGTAGGTAATGTAAAGGGAATTTGTTAGGGCATCAAAACTATTCTGAATCATACTTTAACAGTGAATACATAATACTATATGTTTTTTGCTCATGAAACTTTATAAGACAAAGAGTACCTCTTAATATGTACAATTTTTAAAAACAAATTTAAAAAAGCACACATTTCACTGATTAACGTGTGTTTGGGGTTGACCTTATCACACGAGCCCTTTAAAAGCAGAGTTTTCAATGCCTTGCCACTGAAAAGGAAGTCAGAGAGACTTCTTCCATCTGGCTCAAATGAAAGAACATATTGGTGTGGTGAATTGCTTATTGGGGGCCAGACTGGTGGAATGAGAGAGTTGTCACTGGAAGATGAGAATAGCCTTCATTTGGTAAACAGCAAATATAAGGAAGTGAACTTTCTTTTTAATGTCCCTAGAAGAAAATTCAGCCTGCCTAACATTCTTATTTTACTCTTGTGATCCTCTGACCAAAAATCCTAGCTGCAACTTGCCAGACTCCCGACCTTCAGAGCTCTAAGCTATTAAACATGCTGTTTTAAGCTGCTAAATTTGTAGTGGTTTGCCATGCAGTAATAAAAAATACAATATTATACAATAAATAATTAAATAGATTGGGGATAAGTAAATATTACTCAAAGAATTCCACACAGTGAAGGTAAAAGTATTGTGGGAGATAGAAAATATCCCTATTAACACCTGCCTTACTTTGGTTTGTACTGCTATGATGAAGTAAGTGAGACCAGGTAACTTAAAAATAACATAAATGTATGGGCTTACAGCTCTGGAGTCTGGGAATTCTACTGGCAAAGGTTCAGGCGGTTTAATATCTGGTGGGGCTATTTTCCTCCTCTAGGATGATGCCTTGCACATAGTGCTCTTTGTGTGGGAGGAAGCTTGAAGGCTCACATGACAGAGAGCAGAAAGGCAGAGAGACAGAGACAGAGAGGAAGAGAGAGAGAGTGTGTAATTCTGAAATCCTTTTTCTAAAGTTATTAAACCCACTCATGTGGGTGGAGTTTTCATGGTTGAATTACCCCTTAAAGTTACTCCTTTTATTCCATTATATTGGCAATTAAATTTCAGCATAAGTCCTGGAGAACACAAAGGTTGACCAGAGTGACACCACAGCAATAAGTGTTTCACATGCATCCACAGTTGAATGATAAAATTAACATGTGAAAATTTAAGGGGAAACAAAATATTTTTGTAGATTCAAATTATCTTCAGCTGGGCGAGGTGGCTCACACCTGTAATCACAACACTTTGGGAGGCTGAGGCGAGCAGATCAGAGGAGGTCAGGAGTTCGAGACCAGCCTGGCCATCATGGTAACACCCCATCTCTACTAAAAATACAAAAATTAGCTGGGCCTTGTGGCAGGAGACTGTAAACCAGCTACTTGGGAGGCTGAGGCAGGAGAATAGCTTGAACCTGGGAGGCAGAGGTTGCAGTGAGCCAGGATTATGCCACTGCACTCCAGCCTGGGCGACAGAGAGATACTTCATCTCAAGGAAAAAAAAAAAAAAATCTTCTTCCAAATATTTATTCATTACCCTGATATTTGTAACAAATGTGTGCAGATTCTTTGGTACTGCTCCTTCCAGGATATGGAGTTCAATTTTCTTCCCACTGAGTGTTTCTTCCCACCTAACTTACAACTCATTTACAATGAAATGGGTATGGACATAGAAAAATGGTAAGTTTGTTGTAGAAAAACCTGGCAGACATCACCTTACCCAATGCCATAATCATTAATTAATCAAAATTAGAATCATAAATCATGTCATATTAATACCATGTATTCCCTGATTTGATGAAATTATAAGGGCATCCTCTTATTATTCTTCCCCAGAATAATCATAAGAAAATATCAGGCAAAATTAAATTGAAATACATTTTTAAAAATACTAGGTATGGTGAGTCTTAACGTATTTCCATTTATTCACCAGTCTTCTCTGCAGAGAATCTGGATGGGTCTGGGGGAAGAAGTCCATGGGCTTAACAAAGAAGACCACATACTAAACCAAGTAGTAGACCTGACTAAAGCCCTGTGTCTTATGTTTCAAGCACTGTTAAAGCAGATGAATAAGGTCTCAGCTATCACTCTGGGAGACTTACATAATACCTGATCCATAAGCAAGAAATGCTTCATAGCATATTCTTCAACCTGGGACCCTACTTCACAAAAACTTGTGAGATAAGGACATAACAATTGGATCCACTAGTCAGATTATGTACCTCACTATAGAGAAACCTCAATATGATGCTATGTTCTCAAACAAAAGGCCATATGGGACTTTCACCCTAGAGGTAAAGCAGGACTCAAATTACCATCACCTCCAGTGATTCAGTTGAACACTTGTGCTTCCCATTCCCACGTATCTTGGCTCTGTATATTTGGAACTGTCCCCCAAGACACCTGCACTTTTCCCCGCTAACAAAGTGAGGATATCAGTGAATTACCAGTTACAGCTGCTGCCTAAACATTTTGGACTCTTTACTGGCAGATGAAGAGTCCCCATAATGGCAGAGTATAATCAGCAGGAAGAGATAGAGCTGCTTTTACAAAATGATGAAAGAAGAAATATATGTGCAATCCAAGTAATCCACCTAGGTGCCTCCTGATGTTGATGTTTCTTTGATCAATTTTTTTAAGTGTGAATGGACATATACAGCAACTTGATCTGAGAAGGTTAAAAGGATCAAGGTTTGAACAATGAAAGTTTGGGACACAGCATGTGTAGACCTGCCTAACTGAAAGCTTAAAGATATATCACACCAGATAGTGGTCAGGGGAGACGTGTACTCATTTCAGTGAAGAGATCACCTGAAGTGTTGGGGGCCATAGTTCACCCCCACTAACCTTATTCAGGCAAAATGGTGCATAGAAATCGTGGAGAAGGTGTACCACAAACCAATATAGAGAAAATATTATATATATACTGTGATAGTCATTAAAATAACCAAATATTTTGTAGACCTCTAATGACAGAAAATGAATTTGATCATGAAGCTGCTCTGTGAAGTCTCACCCTGAGTTTACATGGAGTCCACAGTTCCTCTGGACTGCTCCCAGACAGTGATGGAATGCAGAAGGGATATCATGCAGGTCCATGTCTGGGAGAGATGAGATTCCATTGATGGTTAAAATTGGCTCAGAGACTCCTTGTTTTCTGTCACATGGATATCTGCCCTAATAAAAACCATCCATGTGTAATCTTGTCTTCATAAGCTTTTAGATAATCCAGACTAATATATATTAGAATTGATAAATTATAGATTATGAAAATACTCAAATTTACTGGATAATTCGGCATTTTTTCGAAGAAGATCCTACCAAGATTGTATGTTAGAATTAATTTGACTTAACCGTTTTACCAAAACTCTATATTTTCAGATATTTAGTCTGTGATAATACATTGCCTTTCAAATCCTGTCCGATTTCAGCTTTACTTTGCATTTTTCTAATTTCTGTTATGGGGGAATGTCTTTTTCTCTACATGTTGACCATTTATATTTTCTTCTATGTAAAATCATGCTTTGTAAACTTTTATCAGTATTTCTATTGAGTTGTTTATATTTTTCTTATTAATTTACATAAGTTATTTACATAATCTTGATAGTAATCGATTTTTGGAAATATGTGTGGTGAATATTTCTTTGTATTTCTTTAGTATTTGTGGCTTGTGATCTCACTTTTTTTTTTGAGACAGACTCTCACTACGTCGCCTACACTTCAATACAGTGGCCTGATGTCAGCTCATTGCAACCTCTGCCTCCTGAATAGCTTGGAATACAGGTGTGCACCACCACCAGGCCCAACCAATTTTTGTATTTTGTGTACAAACAAGGTTTCACAATTTTGACCAGGCTGATCTAGAACTCTTGACCTCAAGTAATCCACCTGCTTCAGCCTCCCAAAGTGCTGGAATTGCAGACATGAGACACCAAGCGTGGCCTGATTTCAAAATCCAAATAATGTCTTTTGATGAAGGAAAGCAGAAAACTGGAACTGGACCTCTTCATGGCACCTTAAACTAAAATTACACTCTAGATGGATTAAAGACTTAAACATAAGACCTAACACCATTAAAACCCTAGAAGAAAACATAGGCAAAACCATTCAGGACATAGGCATAGGCAAGGACTTCATGACTAAAACACCAAAAGCATTGACAACAAAAGCCGAAATAGACAAATGGGATCTAATTAAACTCCAGAGCTTCTGTACAGCAAAAGAAACAATCATTAGAGTGAACCGGCAACCAACAGAATGGGAAAAAATGTTTGCAATCTACCCATCTGACAAATGGCCAATATACAGAATCTACAAAGAACTAAAACAGATTTACAAGAAAAAAACAAATGCATCCATTCAAAAGTGGGTGAAGGACATGTGCAGACACTTTTCATAAGAAGACATTTATGAGGCCAACAAACATATGAAAAAATGCTCGTCATCACTGGTCATTAGAGAAATGCAAATCAAAACCACATTGAGATACCATCTCATGCCAGTTAGAATGGCGATCATTAAAAAATCTGGAGACAGATGCAGGAGAGGATGTGGAGAAATAGGAACACTTTTACACTGTTGGTGGGAGTGTCAATTAGTTCAACCATTGTGGAATACAGTATGGCAATTCCTCAAAGACCTAGAAATAGAAATTCCACTTGACCCAGCGATCCCATTACTGGATATATATCCAAAGGATTACAGATCACTCTCTTATAAAGACACATGCACACGTTATGTTCATTGCAGCACTGTTTACAATAGCAAAGACCTGGAACCAACCCAAATGCCCATTGATGATAGACTGGACAAGGAAAATATGGCACATATACACCATGAAATACTATGCAGCCATAAAAAAACGATGAGTTTGTGTCCTTTGTAGGGACATGGATTAATCTGGAAACCATAATTCTCAGCAGACTGACACAAGAACAGAAAATTAAACATCACATGTTCTCACTCATAAGTGGGTATTGAACAATGAGAACACATGGACACAGGGAGGGGAGCATCACATACTGGGGTCGGTTGAGGGGAACTAGGGGAGGGATAGAGGGGAGTAGGGAGGTTGGGGAGGGATAACATGGGGAGAAATGCCAGATATAGGTGATGGGGGGATGGAGGCAGCAAACCACATTGCCATGTACCTAAAGTACAATAAAAATAAATAATAAATAAAAAGAAAAAAAAAGAAAATACTTCTTTTACAGCTGTCAAATTTTTCAACTTTCTCTTCAGTTGTTCATGATTGACTTGCTGTATTTAAGAAAGTTGTTTCTAACACACGTGCATATAGATCATCACTTGCTTTATCTGTAAATCTAAACATTTTTAAATTTTTAGCTCTTAAAGCATTTTGGATATATATGTTTTTGAAATTTTCAACTGCTTGTTTGTTTTCCATATAAATAACAAAATGGTCTGGTGCATTTTTTGAACATTTTATTTTTTCCCAATTATCTGAAATCTAAAATAAGTCATATATAAGAATTTACAAATAAAAAAAGTATGGGTCTTTTCTGGGTTCTTTGTTATATTCATTGTATCTGTTACTTTATTATATGCCAAGTTACAATGTTTTGCTTAGTATAATTTTGTAATAGTCCTTGTTACCTGGAGGAGCAAGTCTTGATATTATTTCCTGTTTTTATTTTTCTGTGTATATTTTAGCATCTCCTTATTGTGTTATTTATTTTCATTAAAATTTCATTAAAATTATGCATTAATTTGAATATATCTGACAGCTTTATAGTACTAGTTTTTTAAATTAATAAACATGGGATATATCTGTATTTACTTTTTCCTCCCTATTAAAGATTTAAAATGTTTATATTTTTCTCCTACTTTATAATACATAGTGTGTGGCAGATAACAAGTGTTCAGTATGTATATAATATTGATGACAGAATTTGAATAGGCAGGTGTTATTGGATATCTGTTACTAGTTAATTATTTGTATCCAAATAATAGAAAAGTCCTCTCTAGCTACACCTAGTTCTGGCTTTTTGGAACCCAGGAAACAGACAGTGGCCCAGAGGAGCCCTGATAGTATGGGCCCAGGATTTCCTTTCTTTAGCCTTCTCCCACCATACATCAGTGTGTTTAAAATTTGAATACTCTGTATTGCGTAATTTCTTTTTATAAGTGAATTAATATTTTCTAAATTACCTGGTCATACTCTTTGTTGTAATGATTCTAAATGTGAAGTATATTAAAATGTGCCTCTATCAATTTTGTGCATGGGAATAAGAGTCAACACAGATTTGTATTCTTGATACATAAGTGCAGACATAATAATTATTTAAATTATTTGCAGTGAAATATTAAAATTTATTTCCAGAAATGATCAATTAATTTATTAAATATGATTTTTCAAATCATTAAAGTGAAGAAAGATTAGTATATGCTAGCTATCGATTTATTGATTCTAAGCTCCAAACCCACTCTTCATTGACTACTTTGCCAAATGAAAACTCTGTAAGCATTTTTCTTTTGTAACTGATGCTAAGTTTTGGTAGTTGAGAACACTCTAGGGACACAGAAGAAATGCAGAAGAAATGCTTTTTTTTTTTTTTTTTTTTGGTTCCAGTTTTTAATTATTTCTTCTTTCCTGTTCCCATTTTGCAACTATGAGACTATGAGCAGTGGCCTTTACCCTCCATGAGATTCAGTGACATCTATTTGGATGAACTCTTAATAAAGCTCAGAGTTGCCCCAGCAGTTGTCTTCCCAGCTTTGGACCACCAGAACCTCACCAGGATGTCTTCAGCTTGCCAGATCCAGCTAAGGTTCCCTACTCACCAGCTCACACCCACAGGTTCCCCTATGAGAGACTTTGAGTTTGTCAGTCTTGGCCGGCAGATTCCTGTGTGCCAGTCTTGGCCAACTGACTTTGAACCTATTGTGGTCGGACAACTGAATGAATTTCTCCATCATCCTGTGAGTCTTAACCATACCTTCTCTTTATAGGTCTGAATTCCAACCTTGAGGAAGATACTTCTTCAAGTTTACATAGTTTTGGATATCCTCCCTCAGATACAGAGTATTACTCTGCATGTTCTTTACCGTTTCAAAATCAATCACTATTATGTAATAATTAAAAATTGTTGATATTTAGGTATTTTGTTCAAATCACTGTGTGAGTTCAATCTCCTAATTGAATCCTGACTGATAGGTACTATTTTCTATAATTCTTCAGTCACTGAAACCACTAACAAATATTATTACTCATGTATTTTCCTCTCAAATTTTACTTATTTATCATAGTCTTAAATTATAACCTAGCACTTTGGTTTCATATATAACTTATTTAACATTATTCCTAATATATTTACATTTGTATACATTTGTATAATTATGACACAGCTTTCAAAATTTATTCTCTATAGGCTGATTGTAAAGGAGAGTTGACTGCCATGAAAGTAAAGTTTCTGTTTCTTTGTAAATTCACTTAGATAATTTGTTTGCTGAACAATTATATTTCTACCTCAACTTGCATAACCCTATCGTATTATTGCTTTTTGCATATGTTTTTCCCAGAGGGAAAGCTGAAACATAGAACATGTCAACTTCGTGAAGCATTGTGTACTTTATTGATGGAAACATTTGTTTTTTCTATGTGGGAGGGGTGAATTATGCAAATTAAGAAGTGAAATCTATATTCCATATTTAAACATTAAGTTGTATTAATTCCACAACTATTTCTATATAAAAAGTATTACATTTTCCCAAAAGTTTCTAATGTTTCTAATATTTAAAAATTGATCCAAGCCACTCCAAATCACTCTACTAAATTTTGTAAAAAAATTAAAGCCTTTGGATTTTTCCAACTCAGAGTCACTGAGAGATACTGAACATCTTCTGAACATCCTCAACTTGTAAGTTTTTGAAAATATTAAGCTGTGTTTTCTCTTTTAAAAATACTCTTGATACTTTCAAGCTACTCATACTTCGGGACTATACTCTATGACTGGAAATGCTAAATATTACTAGATGATCCCAAAGAATTGTATGAAATATTAATCATGATTTTTCCCTTTAAGGTGTTTATTTATTACTAGTTTCCAACTTATGTACATATTTGTACATAATTGTACAAATACATTTATAAGACAGAAATGATATATGTGATAGGGAGCAAAATAAAACCCTGTGTCATAAAAAGAATCCACTATCACTTATCTAAAAATATCTTAGCAATGAAATGTCAGCCTCAATATTCCAGACTTTTCAGATGTGGAAAATGATTTATTTTCAAATATAGTTCAAATGAAGTTTTGCCTCAACAAAATGGCTTTTTAAAAGGCCACCTATAGATCAAAATGCTTCATCTAACTTGTGCCACTTCTTGGTAACCCTCGGTAACTCTTACACTGTCTTCTCTATTTTCTCCAGCTACTCTCACAAGAAAGAAACTCTCACAAGTTTATTTCTGCTTCCCCACATGGCTTCACAAAGTGAAAATAAAAGAGGAATACCAGTCAGTGATAATTATGTTTAAAAAAAAAAAAGTAATATGAAGCAGTGGTTTTGGGATTTTTTTGTTTCTTTTCTTTTCTTTTCTTTTTTTGTATGTTTGTTTGACTGTCTGTTTCCTTGAGGTCATGATCTGTTACTATTAGCAAACTCATACTTAACAAATTTTAAAGATTTTTAGAGAGTGAACTAATTGGGTTAGGTCAGTTTATTTCCACCACTGTTACGTATTTAAATCTTTGAACTTTGCTAGTATTTTACTTTTTGAATTCTTAGTCACCCTGAATCATATTAATTTTCTGGCAACTGAATCAAAGTATTTCAACGTTTCATGCATCTTGTTCGTTTGTTTGTTTCTGGTAGTTTGTTTTAAAGCAAGTGTAACTAGTTTCATTTAGAGAGAACCTATGGAAACCAGAACACAAAAATCAGATTGCGATTGGGAGGGAGAGGATCATCATCAGTAAACTTGCTTTACAAAACAAGTTATTGCTGAAGGGGACACAACTTTAATCCCACTAGAAGCATTGAAAAACCAGTATCCAACACACTCCTCAGTAATGTCACTCAAATGAGCAGTGAATTTATTTATTAATTCTTTATCAACCATTTGTTTGGTAGTCTATTATTAATTCCACAGTAATTCTGACTTGCCTCTTGTATGGATAAATTGGGTTCCAGCTGCCAGAAAAACCCTTCAGGCAAAGAATGCAGCTACCACCAGTTGGAATTCTAGCTTATGTACTCAGAAATTAAAGACCGAGGGGATACATACAAGGCACTGGCAACATCTACTATATGTGCTTAATACAAATGAATGCCATTTTAATGTACCTTAAAATTTCTTAGCAAATATATTAAAGACAGTTTCTAATTCCTTCCTTATTTTCAAGGTATACAGATAACTCTGTTATATTCAGAAAGGGCCTGAACCTCAGAACAAAATCTGTGTTAAAGTCTTATATGATCTAAAAGGGAAAAGTAATTTATTATTCAACTCTCTTTTCAGTGAGAGTGGCTCCCTTGTCTTTCTTATTGCAAGAATGAAGGCTCTATAAATTGAATAAAAACATAAATATGAAATAGATTATTTCTATTAAGCAACTTGAAAAAGAGCAAGAAAAATAACCAGTAACTTAGCAGCAAATTATTGTGCATTTACTTAACTCAGGTTTTAGAAAGCCCATTGTGAAGCTAGTAAACGATTGTGATTAGAATTATTTCCTAAATTATAGACAATTTTTACATAAGACAACAGATATAATTGATTAATTATTTTTTAGCTGATCCATGCATATTTTCATGTCTTCATTCGTGCTTAGATGGGAAGAATCACTAAAGATAGACTGAGCATGTTGCTCAAGTTAATTTCTCTAATCTGCAACACAGCACATAACAGTCATGCTAATTAAGCCAACTGATATCATAATTTATGATTACTTCTTGCCAGAAACTGTGATATTATTTCCACTGAGTAGGAAGTGTGGAGTTGGACAATTAAACTTAGTGCTAGAATTATTCTCCTTATAGGCACAATTCATCAAAATCAATAGTGAGCTTCAAAATGACCAGTTATAAAAGTAGGAAGAGAGATGATTGCCTATAAAGTGCAATTTATGGGTTCCAGATTCACAGAGAAAATAAACACATAGTATATTAGACAAACATAAAAGAAGTAAGATATCTTTCATGTATTCTATTAAGAAGAGCAAAACAAAACAAAATTTATATTACAGTAGGTTTAGATCTTTAGAGCACCTCATTTCTTGATATTGTTACAAAATTGACACATAGATATATTAATTGCTACTAAGAAACAAATAAAGAACTCCTTCTTGCTTTTAAATATATTGTGGATTCCTGAGGATCGTCCACAGTGTAATCGTTTAATTGTTGAAAGTGTTGACATTAAGTGTATATGCATTTAAATGTTGAAATATCAAACAAAGGGTTGATATTAATTTACACTTTTTATAATCAGTGTAAGTCCTTGTTCTCTACAGTGTTATCAATGTTAAGTATTTTGAACATTACTGATTTTCCCAAATTAGTATTTGAATAAAAAGCCCACAATATAATCTTTATTTTTTCAGTGGTAAGCAATGTGAAACATATGTTATTTCAAGGTTCTATTTTGCTTCTTGGGTTTTTATCATCTGTTCATATTTCCAAATATTTATATATTGTATTCTTTGACTTGTATTCATTTGTGGAAAATGTTTCAGTGTTAGTCCACAAGGATAAAGAAGGATTAGCATTTTCTGTGTTCCTCATGGCTGTTCTAGACAAATGAAGCTCCTGTTCACATAGGGTATTATTTTTTAAATAGTTTTACATACAAAGTAGGTTTATATAAATGATCTTTTAATTCTTTACCACATATCTATAAGGTATTCAGAATTTATTGTTATTATCATCATTTCAATTTTAGACTTAAATAGACTGAACATCAAAATAGTCAATGACTTGATCGAGTTCCAAAGTAGAATTAAAGCTGATTTTCTGACTTCTTTTGTATTTTTTCAAACTACATATATCCATTGTATTTATTTTACTAACAAAATATTGCTTTATCCATTTATTTATTATTTTTTTCTGCTCCCCGCCCGCCCCCTCCCGCTTTATCCATTCTTACGCAGAAACATTTTCTGTTAAGATTTTTTTTTTTTTAAATGCATTCTTACTAACTTAAATAAACAGGTCAATTCCTTGGGAATTTTTTCCCAAACCTGCTTTACATTTCAATATCCCCGTAATTGTCCATAGGCTTTAATGATATTGAACTACTTCTTTCTTTGTTGCTGCAAGCTTGTCCATAGAAGTGAATATCACACTATTTTAACTTTCTGAATTGGCCCTAAATAATTTGTCTTAACTGTTGTCAAACTGTTAC
Organism: Alouatta palliata; assembly: GCA_004027835.1. NCBI lineage: Eukaryota > Metazoa > Chordata > Mammalia > Primates > Atelidae > Alouatta > Alouatta palliata. Next base: position 28,715 of record PVKV010003613.1, on the reverse strand, counting down.
CTACTTTGTACAGCTGAGTTCAGTTTCTTCTCCTCAATGAAAACGTTCATGGTCATATCAAAATATGGTTACATTTTTTTTTCTCACTGAGGTTCCTTGTGTTTTACAAACTTTTCATATAGAAAGTGAGCTGACCATTTTAAATGTCCATCATAATTTTTCAAATAATGTTTATAAAATTATACTCATGGGCTCATAATATGCAGCTTGACAACAAAATGCAACTATACACAAATTAATAAAATTAGTTATTGGTCACAGTTAACAATAATTTTTAATAAGTTTGGAGTTGAAGAAATTCAAAGGCATTCAGTACTTTTTTAATTAACAATAGCAAGGAGAAGAAAGAGACAGGAAATGAGTAGGTAATTAAAAATGTAAAGATGAATGCAGTCATCCAAACCTAGTTAAGACTTGAATAATGCAAAACAAGGCGTTTCTAGTATATCCAGATTATTACTGTCTTCCCCTAAAACTAAGCTCAAGATTTCTTTCTTGTTAGCACAACACAGAGCAGCCAACCACTAGGAAAAGTTGATAGAAAGCCAGAGTGGTCTCATTAATTACCAAAGAAGAAAAATGATCTAGGGATCATTTTTCCATTTCTAAGACAGAAAATGCCTATAAGGTTAGGATAGGAGGCAGAAGTGAGAAAAGGAAGGAAGGAAGGAAAGATGGAAAGAAGGAAGAGTGGGAAGCAGGGAGGGAGGAAGGAAGGAAATGGCAGGAAAGGACAAGAAAAGGAGGGAGAGAGAACTAAGAAAGGAAGAGGCTGGCTCCATGGCATAAGGGCCAGCACTCAACTCTGAATCTTGCAATCCAAGTTCAAATCTTGGCAGGATCTACCCTTGGCTTTTGCCAGGCATGGTGGCTCACGTCTGCAATCCGAACATTTTAGGAGGCTGAGGCAGGTGGATTACCTGAGGACGGAAGTTCCAGACCAGCCTGACCAACATGGAGAAACCCCGTCTCTACTAAAAATACAAAATTAGCTGGGCTTGGTGGTACATGCCTGTAATCCCAGCTACTTGGGAGACTGAGGCAGCAGAATCACTTGAACCCAGGAGGTAGAGGTTGTTGTCAGACTGGGCAACAAGAGTGAAACTCCATCAAGAAAGAAAGAGGGGAGAGAGAAGGAACAGAGAGGAGAGAGAGAAAACAGAGAGGAGAGAGAGAGAGAGGAAGAAAACAAAGAAAGAGAGGGAGGAAGGGAGGAGAGAGAGAGAAATAGAAGATGAAAATGAGAAGTGGAATAACAGCTAGGCAGAAAAGAAGAGTGGGAAAAGAAAGAGGCAAGCAGGCAGAGGAAATATTAAAGTAACCTAGATGTGGCAGTCAAGAGATTGTCGAAGATGTATATGCAAAAGAGAGAACATACCTCACCAGTAACCTAACCACAGCAGTAACTCACTGCATTATTTGTGTTCCTGTATCTTTTAATGGTACAACTCCTGGGACTTTTGAAGAGGCTCTGTCTAGTCACAGAAGGACTCTGCCACCAGAATAACCTAATTTGCAGAAACTTTCCTGGTGTTTTCTATCAATCCTCTCTCCAGATTGTAGGGTATGTCTTACATTATTTAGCTGAATTGTCAAGAGGTGTACTGGGTAAACTGTCTGATTTATAAATATCTCTGTTATCTAATCATGTATCAGTTTCTCAAGTTATGCTGTTTCATGTATTGGTTTCTCTAAAGATTATTTCATTTCACTCCTTTATTTGAGGCAGTTTTGTAAAATGAAACATACACATATTTTAATTACTGCCTAAAATATACAACATTGAGTTTCATTCAAATATCTAATGACTTCACAAATAAAAGGTAGCTGGCGTTTTATGTTGCTGTTTAGGAGTTTATTGAAATATGGCAGATAAAATGCTATAGACATATTATTATGTTTAATAATTCAGTAGTTACTTCAAATATGCTATAAAGTCTTGAAATATGGTCAGTTAACTTTCAAATATAGAACAATAAAATAATTGGATTTACAATTGCTTCATATTATTTTTGTTTAATAAAAAGACAATCTATGCCTTAGGTGCACCCTTTTAAATCCTATCTACTTTCTGATTCTTAGGATTCTTAAAAAGAATATTGTGATGACTGAACAGAAACATTATATCTGATTTTGTGCTAGAAAATTGAAGCAGCATGGGATCATGGCTAAGTAAGAGCTTTATAGCAGTAGCAAACAGTTACATGATTACTGAAGTATAGCTGTCACTAGAAACAGAAACCTGCAAGGAGCCTATCATAAAAGTGGCAATTTCAGATTCACTAGTGTTTAAAATTAAAGCTTAGTAATTCATTGTGGATATATTTCCTTAATGGTTTCAGGAAAGTCTCCTGCTTTCACTGAGCATTTTCACTTTGTTCCTTATGTTTTTCCTTTCATAATGAAAAATCTGTAATTTCAGATTAGTAAAACAATTGTTAGGACTTTGTGAACAAAACACAAATTTTGTAGTATGAAATAATCCATTTTATTTATTGTTATAACACACTATTTTAGAATTCACTGGCACATGATTCACATTACGTTAGGTAAACCAATTTAATCAATAGTTTCCTCTTCTGACAATAATTAGCTGATGGGTGAATTAGAGGTGAGACAAACCTTCAATAAAAAGTGTTTAAGGAAGAATTTAATGGCTATTTAAGGAGTTTTGCATATATGTGTGAGTGTCTTAGGAAGCTGAAATGAGAAATTGAACAACATCTAAAGAAGAAAAAGGTAATTTTTTTTAACTTTTTTGTTTACCATGAAAAGCATTTTGACTAATGTCAAAATGTATTAATATGTAACATTGCCAAAGGACATTGACAAAATTAGTCTCTAAAAAATTTCAGGGGATTTATAAAAATAATCACAGTTTGAGATGAATTAAATAAAACAAAGAATATATTGAACACAAACAGTAATAAATAATAATATTGACAATATTTAATAGATAATCAGTTTGGTACTTCATATTTTTCTCACATATTTTAAGTACCAGAAGAATATGATTCAATGATAACTTGGATGTAAGGCACTTTTCTTGGCAATACTGAATACAAAAACATATTTATAACATAGACATTCTTTTAAAAATATTTTTAATAATGACTGTTTAAGATAATATTTTATTTAGAAAAACCTAAAGACTCCACCAAAAAAAAGACCTGTTAGAAATGAAAAATACATTCAGTAAATTTCCAGGCTACAAAACCTATCAACAAAAATCAGCAGCATTTCTACACGCTGTAAGATAACAATATGAAAAAGAAATTAAAGGCCAGATGTGGTGGCTTACACCTGTAATTCTAGCACTTTGGGAGGCCAAAGTGGGTGGCTCACCTGAGGTCATGAGTTTGAGGCCAGCCTGAACAACATAGTGAAACCCTGTCTCTACTAAAAATATAAAAATTAGCCAGGCATAGTGGTGCACACCTCTTGTCCCAGCTACTCTGGAAGTTGAGGGAACAGAATCATTTGAACCTGGGAGGCAGAGGTTGCAGTGAGCCAGTCAAGCCACTGCACTCCAGCCTGGGGTACAGAGCTAGACTCCATCTCATGAAAAAAAAAATTAAGAAAGAAATCCTATCTACAATAACTAAGTACCACACACACACACACACACACACACATATATAGAAATAAATATTCTTCACAGAAAAAAAAATATTCAATATGTTATATGAAACCATGAAAGACCCCCAAGTAGCCAAAGCAATCCTGAGTAAAAGAACACAGCTGGAAAGCTGGAGACATCACATTACCTGATTTCAACTTATGCTACAGAACCATGGTAACTAAAAATGTATGTCCAAGCATAAAAACAAATACACCAATAGAATAGTAAAAATAATCCAGATATAAATCAAATCTGAGTAACTGAGATATCTATTACCTCAAACATGTATCATTCCTTTGTGTTGGGAACATTTCAAACCTCTTAGCTATTTATAAATATACAATACATTATTTTTAACTACAGATTTTATATTTTGCTATTAAACACTAGAACATATTGCTTCTGTCTAATTGTATTTTTATACTCATTAACTAAATACTCTTCACCTCCTGCTGCCCACTACCCAGGAAATATTGGAGAAAGGACAGTCTCCTGGATAAATGGTGCTGGGAAATCTGGATATCCATTTGCTGAAAAATTTACATCTCTACCACTCACTATGCAAAACAATAAAATCAAAATGGATTTCATTATTTTAATAGAATTCCTAAAAATATGAAATTTCTGGAATAAAACATAGAGAAATGCTTTAGCAAATGTCTTGGCAAAGATTTTTTCAGTAAGACCTCAAAAGCACAAACAACTAAAACAAAAATTGACTGATGGAATAACATCAAGCTAAAAAGCTCTGTACAGCAAAGGAAATAATCAACAAACTGAAGACAAAACAAACAGAATGGGAGAAATTATTTGCAAACTTTTCATCAAACAAGATATTAATAACCAGAAGATGTAAGGAACTTAAAAATAATAGGAAAAAATATCCAATTAAAAAACTGGGCAAAAGATCTGAATATACATTTCTCAAAAGAAGACAGACAAATAGCCAATAGGTATATGAAGAAACACTCAACATCACTAATCATCAGGTAAATATAAGCCAAACCCACAATCAGATATCATCTCACTCCAGTTAAAATGGCTTTTATGAAACAGGCAAAAAAGTTAGTATACTGTTGGTGGAAATGTAAATTAGTACAATCACTATGGAAAACAATATTTTCCTCAAAAAACTAAAAATAGAACTACCACATGATTGAGTAATTTCACTGCTGTGTATATATTCAAAAAAAAAAGGAAATCAGTGTATCAAAGAGATATTTGCATCTCGTTTATTTCAGCACTATTTACAACTGCCAGGAAATTTAATCAATCAGTCAAAGTGTCCATCAATGGACGAATGGATAAAGAAACGTGCTATATGTACACAATGGAATATTATTCACTTGAGGTTGGGAATTCGAGACCAGCCTGGCCAACATGGTGACACTCTGTCTCTACTGAAAATACAAAAATTAGCTGGACACAGTGGCATGTGCCTGTAATCTCAGCTACTGAGGAGGCTGAGGCAGGAGAATAGCTTGAACCCAGGAAGGGAGGTTGCAGTGAGCCAAGATTTTACCACTGCACTCCAGTCTGGGTGACAGAGTGAGATTCTGTCTCAAAAAAATAAAAATAAAAATAAATCTTCTTCAAAATATGTATTAATTACTCTGATGTTTGTAACAAATGTCTGCTGATTCTTTAGTTCTGCTCCTTCCAGGTTATGGAGTTCAGTATCTTGGAAGGAGCTGAGTATAAGCTTGAGTATAGGCTTGACTTAGGACAGCCTTGACTTATAACTCATTTACAATGAAATGGGTATGGACATAGAACAATGTCGATTCTCTTGCCTCAGACTCCGGAGTAGCTGAGGTCGCAGGCACCAACCACCATGCCAGGCTAATTTTTGTATTTTTAGTAGAGATGGGGTTTTACCATGTTGGCCTGCTGGTCTCAAACTCCTGACCTCAAGAGATCTGCCCCCCTTGGCCTTGCTGGGATTATAGGCACAAGCCACCATGCCTAGCCCTTAAAAAAAAAAATCCTAGTGCCATTCAACTTATATTAGACAGTTACAGATACAAATATTTTAGAATAATGATTTCTGTATGTAGAATTGTGTAGCCAATTTTTAATTCTTTACTTGTCCTTGCAATCTATTTAACACCACATTACAAATATTTTCTGATTACTTATTGTATGTGAGACATGTTCTAGATAGAGGTGGCATACTATGTACTGGGTTCAAAGCAATGAAAGAGCCTGCATATGTTCATGAGAAATCTACCATCTAGTAGTACCTTCAAACCGCAATATCACTGAGTCATAGGCTATCTTTTGATAGATTTCAATAGTGAAAGTCTGTAATATTCAGATTCAAAACACACATATGTGAAATATTTTTCTTTCTTTCTTATGTGTGCAATGTTATTAATGTTAATATATGAATGAAAGTAATCTTCCACTTTATCTTACACAGGAAAGTAAGACCCTGAGAAACTGAGGATATCTCCTATTCCATAAGGCCATAAAAAAGATACCTTCGGTCGGGCGCGGTGGCTCACGCCTGTAATCCAAGCACTTTGGAGGCCAAGGCGGGTGGATCACCTGAGGTCGGGAGTTCAAGAGCAGCCTGACCAACATGGTGAAACCTCGTATTAAAAAAAAAAAAAAAAAAAGATACCTTCTTTTTCAGAGACATTAAGAATAAAATGTATTTAGAACAAGATGATTAATTCTATTCTAGGAGAGAAATAAATCCACTTACGTAAAACAAGAACGGTTTTGCTTTGTGGATTTTGAGTATTGGACATATTGGTGTTAGACCAATAGACGAGTATATTCAACTGAATACTAACAAAATAATAAGTATCTAAAAATTTTGTTAAATGCAGTGTTGACCAGGTCAAGGGTTGTGAGAAAGATGAATTTGAAGCATAAAAAGCAGAACTATTTTTGACCCTTTTACGTTTATGCATGAGTATCTGGTGTTAAAGAAACTGTCAAAAATTAAGTTATAAATGATTTTCATGATAAAAGGTTACAAAACAAGACTATTCACAAGATCAAAGAAGAAAAAAATATTAGAAAACAAAGTTTTCAAGGAATTCAAAGTGCCCTGAGTAAGTCTCCTAATGGTTTTGAAGTACACACCAAATGTTTCTTAATTTTAGGCTTGTCACTCTTAATTGCATGATTAATAAGGCATTTTCAGTACCCTCAAGAAAAAGAGTTGGTAAACGTTATAGATTTTCACCAGGGTGACACTTTATTATAGTTTAATTACTTTGGAGATGCTTATAGACAGAGTTTTCCTGAAGATGACTCTGAATGCAGTTGGGTGGGACCAGGAATTCATCTATGATAATGCATTTTTGTCAACACACAGATGAATAAACAAGATGGAAGTGAGATTATGTAGCTCACAGAATCTTTTTCTAGATGACATCTCCTCCATTGCACGTAATGTTTGGTTTCCAGTAATAGCAGCATTTTCCACCCCCTATTCTTTTCCATTTAAAATAGAATAGAAATGGGATGTTTCAAGGCTAAAAGTTCATTTCTAAAATAATATTTAAAAAAAAATCTTATATTAGTCACTAAAAAAAATACATTGCAATCATCTGGAAGGAGCCATAGGAAACTGTCTGGAGAGGGAATCACATCTATTGTCCTTGAAATAATATTATGTGCATGCCTGACCTTGTGAGTATACTTGCTTTAATCTACTTTCATTTTTTGAGAGTATTGGGTGAAAGGTCTTTCTGTTCTTATCTAACTTGTGGTTCTAAGCTTTATTGATTGAGGATAAATTTCACCTGCATCTGCCTGCTTCTTATCCTCCTGTTGCTTTTTATCTTTTCCTTCCTGAAAAAAAAGTCATTTGCTAATATCTACTTAAAATGCCAGAGCCTAGGGTTACCCTGCTTCCATTCACAGCACACTTGAGCAGGGAGCAGATGATGTGCAACAGTATTCTTAGGTATGATGCTGGATTAGGGCAGAACTGATAGAGTAGAATTTCCCTAGAAGATCACAGGGCACCAGATCTTACAAATAAATACATTCTTGTAAATAAAAATAAAATAAAATAAAATTTATACAGTCTCATTTTTCCAAAAATATCAATAATATTTTATTTTAAATCAGTAACTTGCCTGTTATTTAAAATATTCATAATATTCTTCATATAAAAATAACTTTAAAGTTAATATAATCCACTTTGGCAAATATAAAAAAGGTCACTGTCACTTGGTAGATTATTATAAATATTTTATTATTCTATTGGCACATTATTTTCATTTTATAAATGACAACTTTACCAACATTTATTTGAAAAATGTAATGATGTTATGAAACTTTTTTGAAAGTAGGCATGTAAATTTTCTATTGAATGTGCAAACATGAAAAAATCTGTGTAAGATGAGATAAGTGAATGAGCTTGTGTAATAAATACATGTATTTAAAAATGTATAGAAAATTTTACCTGGATATGTTTGTTGAGAAATTAATTTCTTTAAGTGACATTTTATGTTTTAGAATGGCTAAGTCAGGAAAGAGTCCTCTAACCTTTATCACTCAATTAAGATATAACATCTGAATTTCTCCAGGATGGATTTAGCTAGAAATGTCAAAAGAGCAAAGGGCAGCTAGTGGTATATCATGAAATCATGGGTGAAATGTTAATCAATGCAATTCTCTCATGAAGATAAGTGGTGACTGGAAGAATATATGGCAATGATATAAGAAAGATGGCTAGTGAGCAGAACAAATGGGATTGTTTATGAGGAAATAATCCTAATCATAAACTATAATTAATGGATCATTTAATCTCGCAAACACATTGTGAGATATGTCACAGATATTATCTCATTAAATTATTGCATCAAACTTACAATTAATATAAACAACAAAAAAATTAAGACCTGGGGAATTTAAGTAAAGTATCCATGTTCTCAGAATGGTTTTGAAGCTACAATTTATTCTAGACTTTTAACTATCCAATGTGTATACCTCCCTAGCCACCACAGCACACTACACTGTCTTATACTTGTATTGTTTTACTAATATTCTATATTCTACATATCTTGATAGAGCAACTATGATCTCAGCTATTTAATATTCAGATACTTTGTACAGTTTGGTAAAACTGATTTGAACTAATACCTTAAATTCAATGCAATAAATGCTTTTCTTTTTTTTCTGGCACAATTGTGGTTTAATTCAATGCTGTCTACTCACTGCCTGAATCCCTGAAGCTGAAAGTGGCCCCTGTAATTAATATACAGCTGACTATACTTAATGAACATGCCTTAAATTATAATTATCAGATTCAAGTTGATACTGTATCATAATCACATGACATTTCCCTAGTCTTTTCTGCTCTATTCGCCACAATAATTTTATACTGTTTTTCTTTTCTTGAAACTTTCATCATCTCTTTTTCCATCCTGTTACTCAGCTGAAATTGGAGCTTCCTATTTCACAGTAGAAAGAAACAGGAGTTAGAAGAGGGTTACCCAAAGACTCACCATCATGTCTAACAATTCACCTCTTACCTGCATTTGTATCCTACTTCTCAAGCATTGCTATGAATGATTTGCCCAAGTTCCTATCCAAAGCAATACTTCCATTTTATTTTTGCACAAGATCCAACACTCTTGTTTTTAAAGGCAACACTCTGGCAATGTTCCTTTCTCTCCTGTATCATGGATTTTCTCCTTGTGATCTGGATCAATGTCATCTTCATACAAACAAGCTTAACTTCTTCCCTTAAAAAGGCCATCTCCAACACTCACCAATTTCTCCATTCTTTGCTCATTTTGGTTTGAAAATTCAAGTCTCTGTCCCTGTCATTTCAGAGAAAATGACATCCATTTTGCTAACTTGGATGGTCAATTCTCAGCTAAATTATTTGCCTTAATTTAACAGCTTTAGAAATCCCAGCTCAATCTGTCTTCATTGAAGCTTTTTTTTAACTACCATAATAATACACTCTCTTGATTTTACTTCTAATTCACTTAGTGCTTTTCTTTTTCATTTGGTAATGAAAATGAAATAAAATTCCCTGAAAGTAAGTTGTACTGTGTTTTATCCGTGATTTGACTTGGCTTAGATTTGAGTTTACCTAATTTAACATTACATACAAATAAAGTATGAATAATTAAAAATACATTTGGAAAAATAAAAACATTAGAAATGTGACGTGATTTTTTTTCTGTTGGGAATTTATGAGCCTCACACATTGGTGCTTCAGAATGTAGGGATTTATGGGCCCCACATTGGGCACCAGAATGTAGGGAGCCAGCCCTACATTACCCATGGGTACCCCGAGTTCGGTGGCAACAAAGGAATGAGAAAAAGACAGATTAAGAGAGATAGTGGGATCAGGGGGCCATCACTTTATTCCTCTGGAGGAGACAGTGAAGGCCCTGAGCTCTGATCATCCACACTATTTATTGGTTACAATCACTTTGATCTACAGGGTAGGGGTGGAGTGATGGTGGAGTGAATCAGTGAGCCAGAAATGAATCAGTGAGCCGGAACTGGTGTGTCATCCTAAGGACTGATAACGGTGGCAGTTTGGGAGTTTCACAAAACAAGAATATGTGGTTATCTTTAAGCGTATTATCTATGTACAGCTGACGGAACACGGGCCTTACAAGGCGCTCACAAGTCTGGCTACATCACAGTGCTACGAAGGGGTTTTACATCCTTGAGCACAATGTTTATGATAATAGAGTCAAGGTCACCCTGCACCGGAACATGAGGATGGAGAGGCTTTCCTCCTCAGAGCCCTCCTGCATCCTTCTGCAGTTTGTTGTTCCTTGTTTATATGTTACTTATAATCATTTTATGTAGACATTCTATAAGTCCTTTCTCCTTTGCTATTTTTCCCAACATTTTTCTAGAAGTTTTCTCAAATATACCATATACTTATTAAAGAGGATAAGTATGAAATCTAAAGAACATGACAGCCTCAGGATTGAATGCCAATGATTCCATATATAAACATTTATAATATTTACACTTTTGTGCATATGACTAAGAGATTATATGTACAGAAGTGTAAATATTGTTTCATATATAAAATAAAACTATATACATAATATAGGTATTATGTACTAACAAAATCTTACCTTACATTAGAATTATATTGCACGTATATTCAAGCTGCTTATTTGGCATCAGCTCAATCAAATTCTATTTCGTGTCACATGAGTTTCTAAGAATTCAGTTCTTCTACATGTTCAATCTGCAAGACTAAGTTTTTGTAAATTAAACTCATTAACTTTATTAAGATTAAACTTAGCTTTTGTTTCTTTGTCTATTTAAAATGTTAAACATGAATGTACTAGTCTACATAACTCTTTCACATATTTGATAATCCTTTCATGTTATTATCTACAATAATAATAAAACAATGTAATAGAATACTGTCAAAGAATGACTACCAGTAAATATCACAGGCAAAGTTTATATGGTTGAATTGTTAATTACATGCATTAAAAGACTGAAATCTAGTTAATTGTACAAATTAGCTGATTGTACAATTTTCTAGCTTGGGGTTTATCTTTCTATATACAAGCAACTTTGTAATCATTACTCTTGTCTAAAATGAAATAAATACTATTCTGGTATCACTTGTTCTATAAGGACAAGTATTTATTGTTTCTAAGTATTTACACTATATTTACATTTGTTCGATTTTTTAATTCACTCAACAAAATGTATTTACTACCTACTATGTGTGAGATTCTACTGTTGATATAAATGAGGTCTCTACTATGATGTACTTTATCTTCTAAAGTGAAAGTATAGGTCAAAATAGTTTAATCCTAATAAGCTCATTCTCAATTGTTTATATGAGGGATATTGATATTTATTTGGACAAATGTATAGATTTGCAGACTTTTTATTCCTGATAATGTATTTCTTACTGTAAAATAAACTCTTACATTTGGAAAGTTACATATAACTGTTAATTATCTAGATTAATTTCACATTTTCTCAACCAGGAAGGCCACAGATTATTTTCATAAAAATAAGACAAATCATAGTAAGTATATAAGTCTTTAAAAAGTTATACATTGGAGTATTCATTAATTATATTTTATACCACATAATTAAACACACCTTAGCAATGACTGATGATCAAATAGATATGAAGATAAGAGAACAGAGCACCAGAACATCTGTCTCCTTACATCCCTCTTTCTTTCATATTTAAATGTAGAAATTTGTATAAATAGTAAAAACAAATGTCTTTTTGCCTTTCTGTGTAATCCATATTTGTTTTAAGATCAGTCACCTGCCTATAACAAAGTATTGTAGGTTTGAACTAATTTTATTTTTATTAATATAATTGTTATTGTTGATTTTGACTCTGAAGAGCTTTTTATGTGTCCATCAATGCTCACTTTATTCATTAGTCTAATCAATTGTATGATTGTCAACTAAGTACAGAAGTTTTAGACAGCTATTTGACACATCTGTTTAGCTGAAAATATTCTGAAAATGAATGCTGGAAACACCTGCACTCCTAAAGAGATTTCCCAGTGCTGTGAAATTTAACTGCAACTGTTGGATGCCTCTAAATTTGCTTGTAACTGCCTGAGGAATAGAGAATGATCTTTAAGAAGTTTCTAGTAAAATTATTCCAGAACCCCATGGGTAGAGTTTCTAGAGAAATTGGATTGTATTTCAGTGTAAAAGAAATTATTATTGTTAATTTTGAGATGCAGTTTTGCTCTTGTCACCCAGGCTGGAGTGCAATGGCTGGCTCTTGGCTCACTGCAAACTCTACCTCCTGGGTTCAAGCAATTCTCCTGCCTCAGACTCCCGAGTAGCTGGGATTACAGGCATGCACCACCATCACCAGCATATTTGTTGTATTTTTAGTAGAGACAGAGTTTCACCATTTTTGCCAGGCTGGTCTCAAACTCCTGACCTCAAGTGATCCACCCGCCTAGTCCTCCCAACGTGCTGGAATTACAGGTGTGAGCCACCACGCCTGGCCAACTGTTTCTCTTTCTTATTTTTAAAGCTATCTGCTACTGTAGTTATTTGTTTATTTGCCTTTATCTTTCTTTTGGAAAATAACATGCCATTCTTTGCTATTTTAAGGTAGCCACTGAGTATATATTCAACCTATAATTATGCTAAAAGTCAATTTTGCTGATGATTCTTGTTTAGTTTTGCTTCCTGTTGCATAGTAACTTGGCAAGACATATCCTTCAGAGTAATGAATACATAGCATAGCATGAAATGGTGGCAGTTGCTAGCTTAACATTTGAACTTAGATTAAAATTGTGTGGGAACCAGAATACAAACATAATCTGTTGTGATGAAGCTTGGCAATGACATGGCTGTCAGAAAAATCAAACTCTTTGGGAAGGGCCAAGAGTAAATGAGAGAGAATTATCTATAATAATTTTATGAGAAAAATGGTTATAAAAGAAAGAAATGGGCTACTTTATGAGAAGAATGAAAATATCTATTGTCTAAAATTTTATAACAATCATAATGAGATTTTTTCTGCTGTCGCAAAATTAGAAGCACCTGCTGTTGCTGGTAGTAACAACTCCTGACCCTAATATGTCAAATAGATTTTCCAGGCACTGAAAATTACTATTGTCATGGCAAACTGCAACTGCCCATGAATGAAAATAACTTTTTTGTAATATTAAGAATAAAGTGTTGCTTTTTAGTATGTTACCATCACCAAAGACAATTACTTATGTCTCTATGATAATGTTTGCTTTGCAATCTAATAATTTTTAGTATATAAAAAATCAATCTAGTCAATAATCTATACTTGGATAATTGATTTTCAATTATGCATTGTTTTCAATGTTTCAATTTTGTATCAGTCATTTAAGGTAGTGTATATATTACCATTCAAATAACTTAGGTAGCATGTCAAATGAAATAGCTTTGATTAATTAGATACAAATAGTATTTTTTTAAAAAACACTACATGATATGAGGTTAAAAAAAAACATTTAGATAAGACAAAATGGTTAAAATATATATGTTTATAAAGCATTAAATTTAGTGGAACACTGTTTATAGTTAATATTTATTTTTTCTTATTTCTTTAAACAGCATTTTTAAAGGGTATGTTTTAAAAATTAGTTTCTTTTTGATATTATAATTGAAGAGATTGAAAAATTTGAAAGATGACAAATAGTACTATTGAATAAACACAGCTATCAGTGTAAGTCATTTATTTACAGTTTATCCATTCAATATCATATATTGAGCAACTAACAATTGTCACTGGCAAATAAGGCACTGAGCAAATCTGAAAAAGTATCTCTGCCCTTATGGACCTTACATAATTGTATTATTATATACAATTATATGTTAATTAGTTACATTTTACATTAAATATTAACATTATTATTTATTTACCAGAGACAAATTTGGCATTAGAGTGTAAAATCTATGAGAATTACTATTAGAATATTTCATCACTCCAAAATATTCTGTACCTTAATTGTGACATTGGTTACATGGGTATACATACTTGCCAAATGCATTAACTGGGATGGTTACAACTTACAATTAACCTGAATAATTAGAACTATAAAATTAAAATTATATTTAAGGTATGTAAATTACAACTGAATAATGTAGCTTTGTAAATTCTTGGTGAAAATAGTTTTATTTTTTTATTTAGATGCAATGGTAACTACTTACATATACATATCTAAGTTTCACATATACATTATATGTAAATATACATTTATATACATATATAGAAATTATATATAGAGAGAGAGAACGAGAAATAAAAAAAGACAGTGAGGAAAAATATTTTTATAATATTTGGGAATTCTAGGACAATGTATACGTCAAAGTATATTTGTTGTATATATCTTAGGGTTATCATTTTTATTTAAAAGAACGTTACTTTATGTGTGTATGCCCTTCATATTCTCACCCTGACTTTACTGATGTTATTAACAGACACCATGGGAAAGGCCCCATATGAATTTTGGATGATTTATATAAAACCAAAATTCTATTGTCTTGCTAGGGTTACATTTACTTTATATTAGATCTTTCAAGTTTAGGAATATTTTATAAAACATTTTTGTGAAGAATTTAAGAAAAATGAAGAAATATATATATTTTTGCTACCTATTTGCTACTCATTAAGCTCTCAGTTATATTGTTTAAAAGGATCAAAAAGGGACATATCTTAACTGTGATTAATGACAGAATCCGTTCAAAAGAGAATTTATAGATGAAGCCTCTGAGAGTAGCTATCTAAGTCTGTGCCACAAATTATAAATGATCAGGATTAAGAGTGATCAAGGCAGAGAAGCAGGAATACAGAGGCTGTTGACCTGACTGCTTTTCACTGATTCAAATAAACCAGTGTTGACCCAGAAACAGACTTATCAGCATTAACCTCACATAGGAATGATTCAAATGTCACACTACTAACAAATAAAATAAGAAGAGAAAACATATTTATGTTGTTTTCTTAAGATTGTTTTTAAAAGTAACATAAGGCCTTTATGACATAATTACATAAAAGTGAAGGCACTACTATGTCATGTCATGCTAGAAAATAGACAAGAAAATCAGTATGGGTTACTAAGAATAAGATTTCCAAATATGAATAATTATAATTTTTAGTAATATAAATTTATTATCCTGGCTCTGATGCTATACATTTCCCTCTCTCTCTTTTTGTGTCCCTTTATTTCTACTCCCCAGTCCCTCTTCCTTATCCCATTAAATATTAACTTGTAACTTAGAATGTGGCTCATCTCTTTTCTCCTCCAGGAATCCTTCCTTGCTGCATTCAATCTCCAGCCTATGCCTGGATACCTTTTCATCCTGTTTGTGCCCATGAAACACTGTGCACATTCTTTGCCCAATATACTTTTTATATGGTATTGGAGTAGTCTCTTTTCTGATCTGTGTCCCTCAGTAGCAGACAACTCCTTAATTAAGATATTTTTCAAAATTCAACTTCCAGAAAGCCTTCCCTCTTATTTTCCATAATAACATATTCTTTAGACCACTTTTAGGCAAATTGCAATTTTTTTTCATTTATTTATATTATAGAGTATGCTCAATAGTTGTGGAAATCTATCATTTTTATTCCATTTCCAGAGCTGCACACATCATCTAGAATGCAGTATATAGTTCAATATTTGCTGAATGAATGAGCAAATGAATAACTATAACTTTCTTATAATTATATGTCCAGCAGACACCTTTTTAGCTAATGCATAATAGCTACGTTAATTGTAAAAAGACTATGTGAAGTATTAAAACACGAAGATTGAAAATTATTGTTTTCTGTTTTTTTTTTTTTTTTTTTTTTTTTATTCTCCTGTCCCAGCCTGCCAAGGAGCTGGGACAACAGATGCACACCACCATGTCCAGCTAATATTTTTAACTTTCGGTAGAGATGGGTTTCACTATGTTTGCCAGGCTGGCCTTGAACTTCTGACCTCAAGTGATCTACTAATCTTGGCCTCCCAAAGTGCTTAGATTACCAGCATGAATCACCATGCCTGTCCGAAAATGATTGGTAATATATAAAATTCAACTACTTCAATATGTAAATTACCAAATGGTATATCAATACAGGCAGAGAATAAGCTGATACCTAAACCCTGGGTTATACGCTGTATTTTCATCTAATTTTTATTTACCAAATAACATCCTAATGCCTGAGTACCCCATTACAAAATGGACTCAGTTTTACAGATGTCTTCTAGAAAATCATGAGAATAGCAACTATGTAAAACATTGACATACTGTAGAAAACATTTATTAAAACCTTATTATATTAAAATTAGTAAATTTAGACTCACTATGATAGGCTTTGTTCAAGGTCAAGACTTAGTTAATAGCAAAACCAAAACAATAACATATATTTGCAAAATATTTCTACTAAGATATTTTATATGCATATGCAAAATGTAAACATAAATATATCATATATTCTGATGTATGAGAGAAAGGCTTATATATTGTTTGAACATTCTAAATTAATTTATGGGGAAGGCAAGAGAGGCTAGATTAGAGAAAAACTGAATTAGTGCCTTAGCTTTCCACTGTACGTTTAATAATTCTCACATATATCCCCGAAGGGTGGTTATAAAAAACAGAGAAAGGAAGGGGGAATGTGGGCAGTGGAGTGGGAATAAGAGAAAAAAAAGGGCAGAAAGGGGACAGAATAAAGAAAAGGTAAGTATTAGATCTCCAAAATTTTTATTTTTATTTTGTAACTAAAATTGTATACCCTTGACTCAAATCTTCTTATTTCCCCCACTGCCCAGTCTCTCACAACTATCAACATTTTTAGATTCCACATATGAGATCATGCCGTATTTGTCTCTGTCTAGCTTATGTACAACATGGTAACTATAGTAAATAACAGTGTGTTGTATGCTTCAGATGCTGATGGAGTAGATCTTAAATGTGCTTACCATGAACACAAGAAATAGTAACAATATGAGGTGATGGATATGCTAACTGTGGCAATGACTTCATTTTATATATATACACACACACATACACACACACACACACATATAAAACAAATATATGTAATAAATATATATAACAAAACAGAATGTGATCTTTGTTTCAACATTATTTTTCTTTTACATACTTTCAGACAAATGCAATATCAATTTTACATTTTCATTGACTCAGATATATTTGCATGGTAACAGAAGTATAAAATAAAAATTTCCACTTCTTTAAGGTCTTCTTGCATAAATAAATTACACTGATAATGAGAACAAAGCAATATTTTAAAAATATGTAATAAACACCTAAAAACTGTCATACAACATCTTTTAAACTATTTGCAAGAGTGAATAATCACGTACATTTCTGAAATTTCTAGTTTTCAGTTTTGACATTTTAGTTATATACATTTTTAATTTAATAAATGCTTTCACTGACATTACTAATGGCTACTTAATACCTTCACAAGAACACATAAATCAGATAATGATTTTCATATTGCTAAACTGAAAGAAAAATAGAGTACACGCACTAAATTGCAACAGTAGTTTTTGGCAAGTTATGAGATTTTCTTGATTTACTTGTTTTCTTTTTGTTTTCAATATTGAAAATATTAAGAATTTAATCAAAGTATTTAAAAACATGTTTCATTGATATTTCTATGTAAAACAAATATGTATTACAATATAAATTTTAGTAAAATAAGCTAGAACTCAATTTTGGATTTAAGTAGCTAAATTTTCATAGGGAAAACATTTTTCAAAGGATATGACCCAAAGCTCTTGAATTAAAATGATTGAGGATGAGTGAAACAGAGCATAGAATAAATCTTCTCAAACAAAATACCAGCACTCAGAGGATTAGTGCCATGCTCTATTTCTTTCAGTTTGTTCTTGTGGTCTATCATTGTAATACAGATATAGTCGGTAGTTGGTCTCAAATGAATTGGTTAATATGCCTAACTGGAAGGAAAATGTATATTAAAATCAAATCATTTCTAACTACTTGTTAATGACAAATGCTCAAAATTTCACAAGTCAAATATATGGAAGGAAATAAAATGTGTATTTTATACATGTTAATAATTTACATGATTTATACAATTAAAATATTTAGACCAACCAAAATTGTATATAGCTGAAAAAAATCCACAAACTTTGACTAAGAGCAAACTTGTAGTATCATATTTTATGCATGTATCCAGCATTAAAATACATGCATATAGAACTGGCATGTTGAGGAATGGATGATGTTATGAAACAAAATATGGTGGATGAAATGGTCAAAATGTTAAAATGCGTAATATTAGGTTGGTGCAAAAGTAATTGTGGTGTTTGGCACTGAAAGTAATGGCAATGCTTCAGTGTCCCCTATTCATCAAACTGCTGTATTCCAAAAAAATTACCAAAAGGCAAACTAAAGTACTATTAATTATAGTCAGGGTTCAGCTATTTTTATAAATCTTATTTTTTATAACCCACTCCCTATTTCCTTCAGTGACATTTCAGCTTCCCTATGCAATTATGATATTTTCTGACATATTCAGAGATAACAAGACTGATCCTCCAACTGGAGAGTTTGTTTCTATGTCATTTGAACAGCACAGTGATATGGATCTGTCCAGACAATAGGAATCACTTCTACCTAATAACAAACATTTACTTAGACAAATTACAAATTTAGATACAAAGTATTTAATTAAATAATCACCCATATATAACATGTATAAGCTGCTGATATGTTATAGACATTACAGTGCACTTCATCTAATCTGGATTTATTTGAAAGGTGAAATCTCAAAGGACGAATGCCCTTATTTGCTGAAATGCAAAGCAACAGTTCTATGGATCCTTCCAACCTTGTTAAAACATTTAAAAAGTCTGCAACCAGTAACCATGGAGACTGTTATCTCCACAGAAACAATACTCTCAAATTAGCTGTGAAAAGAGGTCAACTACAGGATTGTAATTTCCTTCTTGTTTTATCTTTCTAGGTTGCAGACACAAATACAAGACAAATTATATTCTAACAAAGATAATTTTAATTGATCATAAACATATATTGCCCTAAATACTGGATCTTCAACTAAAATTTTCAGAAAAACTTTGATAACATTGATATATTCCAACTGAACTGTCATGTATTTCATATGTTGATTTATAGTGTTAATTCCCATATACTTAAAACCAAGGCAATATAAAGTCAAATCCATGTTAAATTGATATGTGGGATAAAAAATATTTATCAAGAATCAGTACTTCAATGCCTTAATTAAAAGTGATCTCAAAATTTTTGTTCAAGGAATACCTACTCATCCAATAGTGGAAATAATTTCTAATATTTAGAATACTGTTTACCATGATAATTTTTAACTTAGGATACAGATATTCATAAATGGTTTTTAAGTCACAGACTATAACCTAATTAGAAAATTTCTACCTAAAATATTTCAAAGGTTCATCTTGAAATCTAGCAACAAATACTGAATTGTAATAAACCACAAGATAATAAAATCATCATAGATTCAAATATATGCAAATATTGGTTAAAAATGCCAGATCTGTTCAAGACTAAATCTTGAAACCATATGCTTTATTAACAACAGATGTGACATTTAACAACTGTGCTCCAATTAGCTTCAAAACACACACTAATTCCACCTTTAAACCACCATGTCCATTAACATCGAGATGAACTACTGCCCAAGGCCTCTTCTATTTTCCAAATAATTGTTCGAAGTACTGACAACTCTAATTGCTCTAAATATTTTCATTCTTCCGTTACCAAAAACATAGTGTAATTTTACTTTGTTCTTCTTTAGATTTTGGGTTCCCACTGTTAAATAATTTGGAATACAGCAGTCCTCTCCTATGTGTGGGAGATACATTTCAAGAGCCCCAGTGGATACCTGAAACAAGTATAGTGTGGAATCTTATATAAATTATGGGTTTTTTTTCTGTATATATATATACTTGTGTTAAAGTTTCATTTATAAATTAGGCACAGTAAGAGATAAACAATCATAATAATAAAATAGAATAATTATAACAAAATGCTCTAATAAATGGTATTTTAAACATAAATTATTTATTTCTGGAATTTTTTACCTAATAATTTTGGACTATGATTGACCATGGGTAACTGAAATCACAGTAAGTAAAATTACAGATAAGGGATACCCATGATATTAATATAGAAGAATACACAATATGTATCATGAAAAATTTCATAGAAACTCAAACAATAAAATATTGCTACAATATTTTCAGACAATACAGAGCCTAATTTGCAAAAAAAAAATTATATTCCTACCTGTAGACCTTATATGTGTATGTGCTATTTGCAGATTCAATAGATGATAGATCAATAAAACACAAACTACTAAAATAAAACATACTTCCAAAACAGTAGCATTACAACAATCCAAGTGTTTTTAAGAAAATATTTAATTATCAAACATCTTAAAACATAACACACGTGCAGACATACACATGCATACACACAGGGAAAAGACTGTAAAGTACATAATAAACAAAGATAGGGGATAATGAATAAATTGGATCCCAGATTAAAGAGATGGTCTAAACTGAGGATTAGATTCAAGTTGAATTTCCTATTGAAATAACATCTTGAATTGTGTAAAGTGGTTTGTATACCAGAGATTGGTGGCCAAATCAAAGGTTCAAAGTTATTGATATACATATGGATAAGTTAGGTAGAGTGATGCACTCAGATATGTAAGGTTAAACTGAGCACTATCCACTATTATATTAAAACATCTACACATCTATAGATTTAATTTTGCTTTTTAAAATATAGACATCTCCTAGTTTTGATTTATATGACATACACATATTATTACAGAAATACAGCAGAGCTTTTTAATAAAAACAAATGTAGCTCTTATAATCACTTAATAACAAAAATAAATTTCAAATTTTGAAGAAGAAATCTGTTCTAATGATTGCATTTGGGCTGGGCATAGAAAATAACAATGAAATTTTATTTTTGAAAACATTTATATAATGAATGTTTTCAGACAAGTAAAATAAAAACATTTGAAATAAACCACATTTTATAAATTTTAAGATTAGAACACTGGGGTCATTTATTTAAAAAATGGCCTTCATATTATCAGAAAAGGCAGTATCATTTCAGACTTACATACTGTAAATCTAGGTATCCGTGTTCCTATAAACACTCATTCCCTCTGCATTACATAACTGCAAGTGCAATTATTTTGAAAGAGATCCATTTTGGTACACAAATCTTGAAAAATCTAACAATTACATTTATTTTAATAAATAGTCAATTTTGAAACAAAAAGAATAAAATCTCACATTTTAAGATAAGATACTAAAAACTACTAAAGCTATACTAAGTTTTACTGAAAAAGGTAATTTCTATATATATAAAATAAAGCTGTACTCAATATTGGAACTCTATCTTGATGTTTTAAAATCTTTATTGTAATACATTAATTTTGATAATAAATATATATATTTCAGTGTTTACCATTTGAAATGCATTTAGAGCATATGTTTTCTTTGAAAAAATATGAAAAGTGTCATCTGAAACAACTATATAATCAATAATGTTAAAAACAAATTTAAAATTCGAGTGGTTATAAAGAATAAAAACTAACTTTGATATTATAACAGTTTTCCCTACAAATTATCCTAAAGTTGATGTTATAAACTGTTACTTTTTAATTTAATTTCAAACATAGGAATCGGTCAAGGATAACTCAACATGCGTATGTCTTTTACTAAAATTAAATAACGATTTACATTCTTAATATTCTTTAACATTCTCCCTTTTTATATATTTAAATATGTTAACACTACTTCACATTAATATCAAGTTTTATATAGAGAGTTATAGAGCAATAGATACATGTTAACTTTCTGAAATGTTTGAAAATAATTTGGAAACTTATGATCATTGTATTTGTATTTAAATTATTTGGCATGATTTTGCTAAAACCAAGAGAATATTTTTAAATAACCTCTTGTTTCAAAATTAATACAATCAATGAAATTTAACATTGATACCATAAATAACATAAATACATAATATTAGCTAATATTACAGTCCAATATTACCTAATATTCAGACCATTTGCAAATCTGTTAAATTGTTAAAATAGCCAAAGAAATTCTGAAAAACAAGAAAGAAGCAAAAATCCCATACTCAGTTTCATAGAAACTTAATCGCTTGTGCTGATGTCCTAAATAATAGAATTTTTCAAAGTAGATTTTTAAAGATTGGGCTAAAGCATATGGGTTTGTGAGATTCTGGAGCACATAATTCTTTAAGGTAGGCTTTGAGGGCATGGCTGTCTAGGCATCTAGATCTTCAAGGATCAATGTAACTTCACTTATGACTAAATTAGACAAACGAAACATTATAATTCTATAGTACTGTTTTAGGTTAGTTCCCTACAAAGAGTCATTGAGTTAAGAATTCATGTGCAATTGACTTATTAAACACTCACAGAAAGAGTAAGAGAGAGAGTACTCAAATTGGAAAGGGTGAGGAGTCACAAATAATTCCCAGCCCCAGACTGATTTCATAGTGAAACTGTCAACATAAATCACAACTCAGAGTTTTATAAAGATCTAGGCAAGGGAGTTTGGATTTTGGTCTCCCTTATCAATAAGTCATTTATACCTGAGTTTGTTTAAATTCTCAGGCCTTTTCAGTTTTCTCCCTCAACTGTGATTGTCTTATGATATTACTAAAAGTAACACTATCCAGCTGCATACAAACTATACTTTGAGATAGCATATTGGTGGCTTAATTATTATTTCTGCATCGGAGAGAAGAGGTTGTCAATATTTTTGGATATTAAGTATATTTTATAACTTTTCACATTGTATAAAAATCTCACATTTTAAGATAAGATACTAAAAACTACCAAAGCTATTCAAAGTTTAGAATTCTTTTGTCATTCAAATACATGTAACTGGTATTTGTCATTCAAATACATGTAACTTCCATTATATCTAAATCTGAGCACTTTTTAGCATAAATAAAAATAGATTGATTTTTCATTTTTCTATTCATATTTTCCTTGGGGAAGATACTGGAATCTGTGGTAATACGTGATTCGTAGTTTGAACATAAAGGAATGTTATAAATAAAAACTTATGGCCAAATATTGCAGGGTCAGTAAGTTGCAATGTCTGCAGTTCTCACTTGATGGGGTGTGTGTGAGAATGTGTGTGTGTGTGTGTGTGTGTGTGTGTGTGTGTGAAATAAAGCCTTGAAAGGATTTTAAAACCATTGTGTGGGTAAGGGAAGAGGAAGACCTCCGTAAGGTAGCAAGTGAGTAAGGCTGCTGGTGGAGGTACTTCCTGTAAGGTGTGTCAGTAGCAATTGAGTTAAGAATTAATCTTTTCATCTCTTTTACCATGTACTAGTGTGAGGTTAGCATCCACAAAAGATTCAAATACGTGTGGTCCATGAAATGAATAAGTCATAATGAGAACTAATCTTAAAATGGCTCAGCCTTTAAAACCATTTTAACTAACGAATTTGTAAATATCTGATATAGTATTTAGGTGTATGGTGGTGAGATAATGTTAAAATCCCAATTCCCCTAGGATTCCTTGTTTTAGCACTGTCACCATATTCTAGAACATTTACATTTTTGGAAGAATTTTAGCAAAATAAATGCAAAGAGAAGAAGCAACATTCGAGCTCAATACTCATTTCCAGTAAGGTGATTTACCTTCCAGGCAACCAGAAGCCTGTAATATAAAGTCATATGAACTTCTGAATGCAATATCATAACAATGAACAAATTGGTAATAAGCACTATAAAGAAAAATGAAGATGGGGAGTCAAAATAAAGTGGCAGGGCTATTTTATATAGGGTTCTCACGGAAGGACTCTCCAAGGTAGTAACATTTAATAAGAAACCAAAATAAAGAGGCAAGTGATATGGCTCTCTGGAAAAGTGTAGTAAGTAGCAATAGAAAGATTCTGACATGGCATGGTACTTGCTTTGTTTGAGGACCAGAAATAAGACCTCCACAGTGAAAGCAGAGACCCAGACAGTTAGAGGAAAGTGCAACAGATCATAGAGGTAAAGAACTAATTTATGTGAACCTTATGGGTGATAAGAATTTTCTGAGTTAGATAGAAACCATTGAAGCAGAGATATTTCCTGTTATGTTTTAAATGGTCATACTAGCAGTGGTGTGGCTAATATAACAGTGGAAGAAATTGAGTACTGATTGTATTAGGACAGCTGATTCTGCGGTTGTAATGTCTTCTGTACTCACTGAGTTGGCCTTGGGAAACTTCATAGAGCTCTTTGAAATTCAGCTATGTAATTTGAGAATAGGCCAAAATACTTATTTTATTGTCTTCATTTGAGGTTAAAGAGAAATGCACTTTAGGTAATCTTGTAAACTATAAAACATGAAATCAATACTAATTGTAGCAAAATGTATAAAATTTTTTACCCAAACAGTGGTGAAATTCAGAAAATAGACCTATTTTCACTGGAAATCAGTTGGCCTCCACATAATGACTTGTAGCTAAATGTCAATTTTTTTAAATATTTTCTTCTAATATGACATCATTTTGAGCTAAGATATACATATATATATATTTAACAAATAATACATATATTTAACAAAGGCTCCAATTTATTAACTATTTTCTTATTTATTAGCAACATACATATTTGAATCACTGAATGTTTGAGTTGCCTAGGACACAAGACTCTTGATTTTAAGAAGATTAACAAATGAATGTATCATGATATTAGCTTTTGAAATAATTTTATAATTCCATACTTTGCATAATATCTCAATCAATTTTAATTCTTTTTTTTTGAAACGGAGTTTTGCTCTTGTTGTCTAGGCTGGACTGTAATAGCACAATCTCTGCTGACTGCAACCTCCCCACCTCCCAGATTCAAGGGATCCTCCTGCCTCAGCCTTCAAGTAGCTGGGATTACAGGCACCTGCCACCACGCCTGGCTAATTTTTCGTTTTTTAGTAGAGATGGAGTTTCACCATTTTGACCTGGGTGGTCTTGAACTCCTAACCTCAAGTGATCCACCCACCTCCACCTCCCAAAGTGCTAGGATTACGGGTGTGAGCAACAGCTCCAAGGCAAATTTTAACTGATTTTTAAGTGAAAATGTTTTAATGAAAATTAGGCTGCTTGTAGATTTTCTGTTTTATTTAATTATTGCCAATGAGAATTGTGAGAAAAATTTACAATTATCTGAGCAAATAATGTCTTTTTACTTAATAAATATTAATTTCAATATCTTCCAAATAATAAATTAAGCCCATAAACCTAATTGTACACATATTACCAAAGCAAACTATGAAATTTGTCATAGTGCTCAAAATAGTAGCTGCTGCTTTAAAGAGTCCTTGATTGACCTCTGCAGAGTGAGGGGCTGGCAAGAGGAACATTATTCAGTAAAACGAGTGATTTCACCTACAGAAATAGCATGCATTTGCCAAACAATGTCGGTGAGTTTTCAACACTTCCTTTCATTTTAGCAATCAATTTGAGAGCTATACTAAAAGCAGCATAAAGTTCACTGTCCTCTGGCACAAAATCAGACAGCACATTTAAATTTGGCTGTGCTATAAAACCTGTGTAAACAATAAATGCTATGATGTAAAAATATGCCCAAAGTAAAATACCTTAAAATATGTATAATGAACTAGAAAAGGGGGTTTTTAACATCTTTTTTCAAAAAATCTTTCAATTAATTTGATGGAAAATGCAAAACAAATGATTATGTACAAATTATTTATATTTGCTTATCTTTAGTTCAAAAATTTACATAGTTGTTTTGGTAACAAGGCATAAAGTAATAGTATATTGTAAGTTTATACTTCGAACAACGACTAAAAAAATTGTTATATACATTGTTTGAAAGAATTTACCAAAATGGTTTTTGATGTTGTTCCTAGCACTGTACTGAGAAACTGAGGCATTGAGTTGGGTTATTTCCCCAAGATCTCAAAGGGTAAATTATGGAGCTACAATTCAAATCCAAGCAGTCTGCAATCATATATTATTAAATGCTATATTATATAGCTCATGGAAAATCATAACAGAAATAATATGTAGTAAATATAATCTTCACTTAATCTTTTTGGATAATTTATTACTAAAGTTGTATGTTTGTAAAATTATACGATTTTTCACTTATCAAGTTGACAAGATTTTTTTCATCCAATGTCAGTTCAAATTGGAATGTCATATGACACAATCTCTCTCAAAATAATTTAGGCAAATGAATTAAAAGCTTGATAAGAGGTATACTTTTTGACCCAGGACCTCATAATTCAGAAAAGTAATTCTAGATTATCAATGGTCAGGGTAGGTGAAAATGGAAAGCCCCAAAGTAGATTACCTCAAGTGAAAAGAACTGGTTGCCATATTCTAAAGCACCCAGGAACACAAGCCCATGATGATTAAAGGATACAAAATTACATTTCATTATGCTCATAAAAATAGAGGTATTGAGTGGCCATACACAATTCTTAATAGAAACATTATATAAAATGCACAAACAGAATTCGTTTCAGAGTGGGAATATATCCACAAAGCCACTTAGATTTCACGGAAGACTTTATGATGAAACTTTGTTCCCATTGTTTGAAATCAAGTTGTGTAATTATAACATATGGTCTACTTAAATCCCTGTTCTTTAAAGCAAATAAGACATGAATTTCATTAATGACTAAGATTGTTACCAATAATTCACCCATTTGGCAAAGACAATGAAGTTTGCAAACATGAGACACCCCTGTGGTCAATTCTACCATGTTAGAATTGATCTTCCATGATCCTCTAGTGCTCTGGTGCTTTTTTTCCACTTTGGGCCATAGATTTCACATTGCCAATATCTCTAGTTCATGTCACACAACATCAACAGAAACTGTGATGAAGCAGGAGAGTGTTCTCAGTTAATCTTGGAATTCGGATACATCTATCAGTTTTCTAATTTGAGTAAACTTCTACCTTATCTTTTCTCGGGTACAGCCTAACCCAGTCTCTAGGCATAAGGTTCCTCATGTTCCTTTGATTCAGCTCAGCATGCATCCTTTTCAGGACATCTGGATTTCTTCTTTGCTCTATCTGGATTATTCATCCAGAATGAATATATATAAAGGGTTTAATCCCTCACCAACCTCAGGTCTTTACTTAAATGTCACCTTCCTAATAAAGCCTGTGTGGTAATACTGTTAGTACTCACAAATATCTTAAGTCCTTTATTTTCTTGAAAACAGAAAAAAAACAATCTGCCTACAATGAAACAGAACTGTGACTGTGAGAAAAAAGAATGTTGTAGCTAGACAAAAACAGTGAGAAGCCTATAACCAATATGCCCATACACTCATTCACATTACAGCAAGAATGAGGGCCATATTTTGGTATTATGGAGCCAGAATTTTGGCCCCTGTATGTATTAGGCGACACCTGCATTGCAATAAAGAGACTGAGCAATTTACATAAAAATGTATAACGGACTCATGGGCCTGCAGACTATACAGGAAGCACAGTGCTGGCATCTGCTCAGCTTTTGGAAGGGCCTCAGGGAGCTTTAACCCATGGCAGATGGCAAAGGGGAAACCGGCCTCTCACATGGCCAGAAAAGGAACAGAAGAGGGAGGAGCCATCACTTTTAAACAACCAGATCTCAAGAGAACCTATTATCATGAGGACAGCACCAAGAAGATGGTGCTAAACCATTCATGAGAAATCCGCCCATATGATCCAGTCACCTTCCACCGAGCTGCCCCTCCAATACTGGGAATTACAATTCAACCTGAGATTATTTTCTTGGGGACAAATATACAAACTATATCACTGTGTAATCCCTGAGGAGAAAATTGCCACAGAGAGCTGCCAGAGCTACAGAAAATAATAAAATCAGAAAAAGTATGAAATGGTTGTTAAATATTTCAGAAGGTTTACTATACATTTCCAAAGATTTTCATGAGCCAAAAAATATATATTCATGTGTCAAGTCAACTAAAATTTCAGAGTTAATATTTTACTGCAATGTAACCTCTCTGACTAATGTAACTTTCTTAAATGCACAATTTAAAATTACAATTACTCACCTAAAGACTTTCTTCTGCTTATTTCCCTCTCTTATTTTTTCTATATTTTTTGTTATCTAACATAGTATACATTTAAAAAAATTATTATTATGACCACCTCAGCCTCACTTAAATACAGACAGTAGAGATAAAACTTTTATCTTTTTGTTGACTGCTATATCTCCAGGGCACTCAATAGATATTTGTAGAAAATCACATTAATGAAAACCTATAAGTTAATTTCAGAATTCAAGTATTAAATTTGTGCTTACATCAATTGTCTATTTTTATTTTATTTTATTTTATTTTATTTATTTATTTATTTTTTATATATATATATATATACTTTTATTGCATTTTAGGTTTGGGGGTACATGTGAAGAACATGCAAGATTGTTACATAGGTACACACATGGCAGTGTGATTTGCTGCCTTCCTCCCCATCACCTATATCTGGCATTTCTCCCCATGCTATCCCTCCCCAACTCCCCACCCCCTGCTGTCCCTCCCCTTTTTCCCCCCAACAGACCCCAGTGTGAGATGCT